>JAARMF010000494.1:47854-85514 GCA_022844705.1 Toxascaris leonina | reverse complement strand
GTTTCCTCGCCAACCGCAAGGCTTCGATGCCAAACCACAGTTAAGGTTTCCTCGCCAACCGCAAGGTTCCTCCTCATTGAAACATTGCTGTGTGGGAGAAACCCCGATATTGAACTTCATCTGCCACATTCATTTGCAACTTATCCTGCAGCACAAGAAAAAGCGAATGGCTAACAAATGCATTTCATGGCAGCAGAGCACTATTTGTGTTTTTTGTGACATCTGGCCATATTTCGATGGTCTTGAAGGACGAAATTGCCGCACCGTTCTGGTCCGGTCGTTTATCCTGTTTCAGTGGCCTCGAGCAAGCCATGTGATACGTAACGAGAATGAGAAATTGGCAGAATTCTATCTTGTCTTTGAGCAACACTGAAGCTGAATTACAAATGTTTGTGCATTTTTTACCATGCCTTCGTTATCATTTAACTGCAACATAGCACTTACCAAATTCAACAATGAATTAACGATACCAAGACGGATGCTGTATTTCCATACTTTTACGAAAGTAATGTTTTCAACAAATGACATAATATTTTGTTAATATTTAAGCATTCGGACTAAATCCTATCCACTCCCTNCCCCCCCCCCCCTCCCCCCCACCTGCAAATAAGACACGAAAAGCTCAAATACGGAAAGAATGAAACAGAACAAAGTGATTTAAAAGATACCGAGTTATATTTATTTTAAAAATGTTGTACAATCAGAAAACGAATTAGCAGATATTGTAAGTTCAAATTTCCAATTAGCTTCTGCCGTTTCGTTTTGCGGTCACTTGCGAACTGCTGGATGCGGGTCCTTCCTGTTCCAGGAAGCAAAAAAACAACCAGTGATAGGGAAGTAAGTTAAAAGGCAAAGCAACTACACCCTTTGCTTGACAAAGTGGTCCTCAAAATAAAACCAAAGAGCGGTGCATACAACTTTTGGCAGTGAAAACGAAATTTCCTGGCATCATCGGTAATCAAAATTCCATAACCACTGTTGAATGATCAATGAAAGGTTCGCCCATCGACTGGGACGACGCTGCGACTTCCCACTGAAGTGCAGTGAAAGATCGTTGGCGAAAGATGGAGAATACAAGAAGACACTTTGTGACATCGCTTTGATATGTTCCGGCATTGACAAGTGCAGATTAAGCAATCACGTTTAGCAGTTCGTTCATACAATAACAAACGAATAATGCTCACTTTACTAATCTCTATAACACGAGTAAAGCTTTCAATGGCAGTTTAGAAGTCTGAAATAGCCTTTCAGATCGGCAGTCGACTCGTGATCCCGGAAAATGATGTCACTGATACATCGCCGACGAATTACCAATCAAGATTAAGAGGAAGCTGACTTCTTGCAAACAAAAAAGCGTACATCAGCACAGTTTGCGGCAGACAGTACTGAATTTTGGAATATTATGCACGTATCCTGGGGGTCGATCATGTCACTTTCAACATCCGGACGATTGACCAGCACTCCATCAATCAACTGCCCCTGATTTCCGGCTCTCTTCAGCCCTAAGAGAGTGGATCGCGTTTTCGCAAGCTCTGCAAGACAATTCCGTTGTTGCCATTGAAAGTGCACTGCATTGAACAACATTAGGTAGGCTAACAACGACAAGAAATTTGACTCCTATGCGATGTTGTCGAGGAGGAAGTCCAAAATTGCAATGAGTTGAAGGTTTCTTTTTGGAACAGTTGAGTCTTGCACTAATAGTAGTACTTGTTGGCACCTATCTACATTGATCTACAAGCATTTCTTCCACTCTTCAATATTTTCATCCATAAACACTATAACTTACTAAAAAGCATGCAAATTGCTATCGATGTACGAGGATAGGGAATTCCTCACTTTTGTAGAAAAACGAGTAGGAAACAGGATAGTGATTAATGAACCATGCAATACAAGCAAAAAATAAGTCCTCAGGAGTTCTAACTGGAGTGACTATTGGCAATCAGCGATCATCAAATACAAATAACTTAGTACCATCAAACAAGCCCCATCATTTTTAGATTTGCCGCTACAACCTTCATCTAAGTATGCATTTATATTGATTTGCCATGCACAAATATGAACTTAGTACCAAGCAGTGAGCCCTCTCAGATAGTAGCAGTTAAAAGTTTCAGCAATCCACCAAGAATGTCATCTCATTTGATAGAATACGGTGAGACATTTTACTACCACTACTCATTTTGTCACCACTGTTTCTCTCAAAATTGTGCTATAACTCTTTCAAGGTTGTCGAATTGGAATAGGAGCGATAAATGAAGAGTGCCTCGAAGAGATGCAGAAAAGCAAATAGCGCGCATAGCAACGTGAACATGTCATCTAGGTTGGCATTATGTGGATGTTTGGCTGAGATATTCGAAATGGTGACTGCTGCTAGGCTGTTGGCAAAAGGCAATGTTTGCAGATATGCTCATCTTTCTAATGTCATACAGTGAAAGAGCGAATCGCCGATCACGCAGAAGGTCACAGGAGAGCGGAAATTTGCATATTTCAGTGAAACTTTGAATAATTCCACATTTCACATCTAGTCCTTAAAGGGTTTCCCTCCACGAAGCCTACCGAAGTGTCCCGTTGACCCTCATCAGCTACAAAGCTTTGCTCACTTCAGTGGTTGTTCACGTAAATGATGGATAGTTTACACTTGCATTTGCAGCGTTCTGAACATGAGCGCAAGTGTCTGATGTTTTGATATTTTGCGTATCCGTAATGGCTACACTGACGGACGGCAAGTCGACTATTTTGAATCGAAAACATGTTGTTCCCGTACGAGAGGGCATGTTTTGCAAAGACGAGACAAGTTGTCAAGGATGCTGTTCACCAACATTTCATAAAATGTAGCAGAAGCCACTACCCACTGAGCCGGATGTTATCAAGATTGCTGATTGGCTTTTTTCAAGCGACAGCATTGGCTTCGTCGCAGTCATACTTCCACGTCAACTGACCACTTTGCATTGTTAAAAAAATGGACGAGGTTTTATACGAAGGCTAAACTCAGATGAGCTTTCCCATTCAAGAGGTGCTCTTCTAAACTTCAGATGCCTCCTCCCGTTCGAAGTAAGGCCTGAATTCTTTTACGAGACCGAAATGCATTAATTCCTTGGATATTTCCTGTTGAAAAATGATTCCCTCTTCAGCAAATTTTTCGGTCACTCCAATTCCTGGTCATTCCTTAAATGTCCTTCTGAATCTTCGTTATGCATATCTTTTATCTGAGCACATTTAAATTTATAACATGGGCAGTGGGACGTCTACAGAGGTGAATGGTTATTTGAATGCGAAAATGCGTCGATATAAATAGAATGACTGGACTTATGTTTCTCTGTGGATTCACGTCACACTTTCTGATGTCTTTCCACAAGAGTGTTTTTGAATAGCACACCTCATCGAATGTCGAGTGAAGATAGCTGATTACGGCGGGTGGGTGAAGCGAATACGGAAGATTCTTCCCTATCCATTAAGTGGCGAAAAAATCGAAACTGAATTAAATTAACCTTTCAGGAAATTAATTTCTTCCAGCGAACTTATCGACGGAAGATGACCGCCTTTGAATACGCAGTGGTTCGAGGCATATGTCGGAAGCATCCTTATTGAAACCTTTGAAAAATGGTTACTAATCACAAAAGATGTGAACATGAAACTGACGTATTTAATAATAAGTATTATTTAGCTTTGCAAAAAACGGTTACTTGAAGCAGCAAGGCATTTTTCTTGGAAATGAATTCCTTTACAAACAAATGTTTGTCGAGAAGGGATGCAAAATCAAATACTGCGCCAGCTTCCCCAGCGTGCTTCCTGCTCGCTAAGTTCTTCCAAAAATTGATAATATGGCGACGACATGGTTATGCGTACGTATGCTTGTCTGTCTCCTTGATAGCTTCAACTCGAGAGTCACAAAGGCTTGAATAACAAAATTCGGTGAGCATGACGTTCACTATCGGTGATCCGTCAGCCTTGACTGAAATTATGAACATATGAAGACGAAAAACGCTTTCGTGCTTTTCCCAGCGGTGAGTTTTTTGTTTCACACGAGTGGAATCGAAAAGAAAATAATCTTTTGCAGACGATTTACGCTGATGGTTAGGTTAATTAAAGCATAAAGCAATGCTTTGTTTTTTCTTATTTGATTGCGACCTATGAAGTTGTTTGGTCAGTTGACGGCAAGGCGAAAGCATTTATCGTGTTGACTCTTCTCGCATCTTCTCCACTTGGCTGCACTAATTTCGGTATGTTGGATATGTTGTTCAAAGAATGGTTGGGATTCAAAAATGTTTATTACGGGGCTTACTTAGATCCTCAAAAGAGGGCTGTCTGCGATGGCGTATACGGCCGTACTTGTCATTTGTTCGAGCTTGGGATGATATGTGGGACCTTTTGGTCTTGCAGAATTGGTGAATTTCAGCTTTGAAATCGATCGATCCGTGAACAGCTTCGGAGGGATGTGATTATGGAATGGTATGGTTAACTGTAAGAAAACGGCGCAACTTTTCTAAAATTCGCTGTTTCCCCACACATCTGATTTGGAAGGAGCAGGAAGGAATGGTTCCACTGACCATCTCTCAGTAACCAATTGTGGTGTTATGCCTTACCCCGTTCCCTCCCTCAGCCGTTCGGTTGTGACATTCATGCCGAAAGTATGCTAGTGGCACCAAAGATCAGTTCAAACTAATGATTTTCTGCGGTTCCTCAAAGAGCAGCGGGTGAGTCTTTAAAAAGACCTCTCACAGCAGATCTGTTTGAATCGAGTTTCCCACCACATGCGCTTTCCTTAAGAATCCATTTACTGACATTTTCATAGGCTAAAAACCTACTATGAGAGCGCCAAATTTAATCGTTTTTGACAAATAAGTGATCGATTCTTACGATCGGCTCTTTGGTTAGCCAGACGAATCGAAAGGTTTCATCTTATTTCATCCCTTCAGCTCAGCCGACTCGAAGCCCTTTCCCTCTCATTCTTCCCTGCCTTTCCTTCCTTCTTTTCCTCGCCCGATAATCTACACAAATGCTGATGTAATCGACGAATTTCCTCCGTACCGACTGGGTTTCTGTGGCATCGCAGATTGGCAGTGGCTCGGACGGTCTTCAGAAATCAGTCTTGATGAAACATAGACCCTTTTAGAGACGCATGAAATCTCTTGCACCTGTGTTTCTATACCTCCGTCGAGCTTATCAATGGACACCTCACCATTCAGAGGTATCTACAGAGCTGCACACTAGGTAACGACGGAAAAACGCGGTCAAAAAGGGAGCGATTGGAATAACTCACATATAAATAGCACGACATCGTTTCCACAAGAGGTACCCATCCACTTTCACAAGGTGTTGCACCTGAAAAAACTATTTATGAACAAATTTAAACTCAGTTATGCATATGTTGTTCGATGACGCAAAGGAAAGTAATCATTAGCAATTATCATCGTCGAACCAGTAGCAGGGGAGGGAAGAAGTGGGGGACGAAGGCGATAAAGACAGAACATTAAGGTAGTTAGTTATTTAGTCAGCATAATGAAGCGGCACAATCCCATTCCTTATTGCCCACTTTTGAAAAAATGACAAAGATAGAGACGACGAAAATGATCGATGTCGTCGATTTCTTTTGTTATGAGACAATACCCACGCATTCATTTCATCGCCTTCCAACTCATTTTTCTCTTTTCAACACCATTATTTGTCGAAGGTTGTTACAAAGTACGGTTAAAGGGACACTCGGGATAGCTTTCTCCATGCACTAAAATTAACGATCGATGCAGCTAGATGGGTGATCGAACCAGCGAGATGAGCGGAACAGAACAGGTGAGGGGGGCGGGGGTGGGGGGAAATTGAACCAAGGAGGCGGGTATTTAACATTGCGCTAGAAAAAGCACTGATTTTCCATTGGAGTGGGGCAGTAATTTCTTATTTCTATGTTATGCATGATGCTACTAGATCGGAGAGTTCTTCCGCTAGAATTTCTTATCACTTCAATCAAGAACATCAGCTCATTATCGATTAGCCGAGATGGCCGGTAATTCACAAGGCAAGCGATGAATTGATTTTATCATCTTGAAAAGAAATAAGATCTTCAAATCTGCTTTGAAATCCTTGAAAACCTCACCAAGATTTCCAATTATTTCGTGAAGATTTTGCGGCCCACATAACTGATTTTCCGATGTTTCTTTGTAGTCTTTCACATAACAACTTCGAAACATCCGACCGCCTATTTTTACGGATACATGCATGACGCATTGCTCATTGTCATATTCGAATGCAGCACAGAAGTTGTGATAGTCGGAGCATTTGCTTGCACACCCATCAAGCGAAATGCCCTTCAACGGTGACGGCCAAAGTGTTTCCGTCGTAAGGTTGACGTCTAAAAATTCCGCATACACACATCCTGGCGTATACACATTGCATCCACCGAAATGTAGGATCTAAAATACACTCTTATCATTAACAGGTGATTGTGCGGATTGTACCGGTATGAGCTTTGCAGAATTTGTTCCCAGTTATGAATCCATCGGGTCACAGAAGGTCCTCAACCGTTCATAATCAAACGTCAACTTTAACATTAGGCTTCAATCCTGTGACTTTTTTCGGAAACATTCAGTCGTATATAATTGCTGCGTTCCTGGCCTCGTTGCCGATAGCTATCAAAGTGCAACAACCGAAGGCAATGTAGTTGAATCTCTGTTAAGTTCCGAACCTGCTAGTAAGTGCTTTTAAACAGATTCTATTCTATATGTTCCTCTTCAAATCACTATGAAATTTTTATGAGTTCCTCGTTTAGTTTCTTTTCTCAGTTATATCTTTGATTGGTGCATTCTCCATAGATAAAGTTCTGAAAAACACGACCTTCTTCCTTTCGAAACTGTATGCAATGTACGTCAAAGAGATATTAAGGGGAGGAAATCTCCTACTTTTATTACTCTTATTGTTAAATTTACGAGTTCTTGCATCGAAGTGCTAGCTGCTTGGAAGAGTTCTAACTTTTCTACCCCGTTAATTAGTGANCTTTTATTACTCTTATTGTGAAATTTACGCATAAGCGCATAAGTGAATTTTAAGCTCTTTTTTTTGCAGAAATAAACACGGATTTATCAAATCATTCATGTGTTTTACCTAAATCTGGCTGTATTAATTTTTCTGTGTTTCTCTTGACTTACTGGTTCTTCCGATTATCGCGATTAGTTATTGAATATCACTTGCTGAAATTGACCAAATATCGACGATCCCTCGAAGGAGTGCTTATTTGCTTATATGTGCACATATTACGGAATTGTTTCTGGCACATGTATACGGACGTCAAAATTTTCAGTTCTTCACTTCTTTGTTTAGCATATGATTGCGAGTCACTTCCTAGAAGTCTCACAATCCGTGGCTATCCTCTCCTTGAGTTATTAGGGGACAGAGGGCGACTCCCTCGCAAGTTGCGTTTCAGATTTCTCGTCTTCAAATTATTTGTTGCGTAATATATATTCTTTTAAGAGGGGAATTGTAAATCCAGATATAACTGCAATATTCCATAAATGCGTAGCTCATACTATAGAACAGTACAGCAATTAATTCCTTTCCACCCTTCCCCTCAAGGCAACGCTGTTCCCACCACCATTGCACTGTGAAACTGCCCTGACTGTCGCTGTGCGTGGTGAAATTATTTTACCGGAAGATGGCTAGCATAGATAACTTATCGGCAACATTCTCCTTTAAACACAGTAAAGCACACCTGATGACACAATACATTACAGGTTATTCAAGGATTAGGTTCATGCAAATGCAAGAAGCGGACAATTAAAATTCGATTACCATTAAGAGGAAGGCGTATCCGGTGAGCATCTGTTATACCATATAGCTGAAAAATTAATAGTATAGTAGAGTGTGTTATAGTGAGAATGTGAAGTGTTTATGTGATTCAGTGCACATGTTGACGGGATTATGCAGTGGATTCAGCTCTCCATTGTTTGCTTATTGCTTTAAGGATCCTTGAGTGGGTTTCAAAAGGAAAAGCTGATAGAAAGGAAACTGAAAATTGGCTTCATTTGGCATTCTCCACCGCTGTTAAACTGATAATAGCATCCCATGGCTCTTTGGCAACATTCGTTATCATCAGTGTTGCCGATTCACTATTCAAATCACTTATTTATAATATATTTTGCCAGTGCTAAAAAGAGTGCACATTCGGAAAATTGAGCAACAAGTAAAGCAAAATGTAGTTTGGGTTATGATGACCGTGGTGACAGTAAATTAAAGCATGCTTTAGGAAGTTTTTCGGCCAATGAATTATAACCATAGTTAAGTGCTGAAAATTTCCTTTCGAAACACAAATAACCCATAGGTGACATACTCTAATTTCTTTTATCACATGCGTGTTGTAATCGGGGAAACCAAAGAATTCACTCTCATCCACAAATTGCATAATAGGTGTTTCGGGTATTATGATGCTGCTAGAGGTCGCTGAATTCTTATAATGCTTTATAAAGAGTGTGCGGTGGTGCACAGGAAGATGAGGAGGCGGAAGGCGAGTACTCTATCAAACAAGTTACTCATTTTTATCATCTTTGGTGTCTGAGGCATAGCATACTTAACTTCCATTCTTGCGCAAATGACGCACAGGAATCTATGGAACTCGAGCAAACCAACACAAGTCTTTGATTTCTGCCCCTCGCCACCGATGGCCCCTTATCATGATTTTTCTTTTAGCTTCTCTAATCACTGTCATTTCTGCGATCAGCATATCTGCGAACGATTGAACTGAAATAACGACGAGCAAGGATGGGTGGAAGTAATGGCGCATAAAACGTTTCGACCTCGACTGCTGATGCTTCTCGACCTAGATATCGCTTGACCTCACAACAACAAACACTATATATGGGTCAAACTTCTTGACGCCAAAATTGCAAAATTCAATGGATTCATTACAGGTAAATTTTATGGACTCTCCTATTTCCACTCTTGCTCGGTCAGCAAAATAAGGAAGCGGTAAGGCACATTCGAAAGAAGCAAATGTTTGATGTAATCAATAAGGCAGTCGATTTTTATTATCATTTGGGTGTAGATCAACGCCAACATTCTCAGCCAAAAACATTCGCATTTATTGACTATTCCCATCTCCTCAAGAATTTTAAAATGTTGCAATATCTCTTGCTCTCACTCAATTCTCATTAACTGTTTTAAACGACTGCAGACATTCAGCAGTCGTTTTCATGCCGCATTCGCCTATTCTAGCGCGTTTATAAAGCAAGCAGTTTGATCTATGCTTCGGAAATATTTTGCATGAAATATGCTCGAAGAGTTATATAAAAGCAACCGCTCACTCTGAAAAACAGCACTAGAAGACTCGTAATTTAGAAAACCTTCAAAATTTCCCTCAATTTCTCATTTATAAGTAAATGTGGTATAGTAATTACGGCTAAAAGTCCCGCATCAGAGCAGGCAGCATTAGATGTGAGCGAGTGATGAATGCTTTTCACACCGGAAGTACTAGCTAAATCTCGCGCCCACCTAACATATGAAGAGTTCTTCCATAATTTTCGAATAGGTTTTACAGAAACTAAAGCTGAAAAGAGATCAACTCACAAAGCCACCACGAATGGCATCAATGTGTTTAGCTGATGAACAGCTTTAACGCATATAGCAACACAAAGATAATGCCAACGTAACAATGTGCTAGGCAACGCGCCATCCATAAAACGGAACAGATCGCTTTCAAAACAATTCCAACTAAAAGCTCTAAAAATCAGAAAGGTTAAAACATTATAAAACAGCTCTCTGACGCTTATAAAAACTAGACCGGACCCATGAGCAAATACAGAGAGCTAGCAAAACGCCTCAGTTAAATGTTTAGATAGTTTTTTGAACGGTTATTGGTTAGGCTGGCTGAAAAAATTAATGACCAACATGGACAACTTGAATTAAATATGAAATGAGATTCAAAAACTCGACAGGGTGGTTGACGTTCGTTAGGTTGCTTTCATAGATACGCTTGCAACGCAGTTATTATACTCGATTGGTTAGGCGGCTGTGCAGACAATCATCGAATAAGTTCTACGCACAAAGACACAACTAATTCTCGCTGTGTTGGCAAAAGACGACCACTTGCTATTAATTAAAAAAGTGAACGGTTGCTTCGTTGGTTTGTACATTTTGTTATACATTATTCTCACATACAAGCACAGCGGATATGCATATTCACACGGAACATATGCAGGCACGCACATACACAGCTATGAGGAGGTGCGCAAGCAAATAACACATTCGTTGTTATTACTTAGAGATGTTCCTAATCGAGTAATAGAAAACATTTCATGCGCTTTTACATGTTAACTGCTTTGAGCGCATTATGGCAGCGTCGGATCTGCGCTACTTAGTGCGTTCGTGTCTTCACCAAATTTAAGAACATCAGAAATGGCAAAGCTTTTACGCTTTTGTATCGACCGCTTTCCATTTCGGTAACGGCAAAAGCAACCGTTCTAGGTCTTTATAAGCAGTAGAAATAACTAATATAAAAGCATTGATTAACATCTTCATTAGCTGCTGGTGGCTTATGAAGCTGGTTGATCAGATGCGCGGAGTGCAAAAGCGTTTATTGTACCAGCTCCTTTGGAGCTCTTTTCCACTCGTTGTTCGATTTTGCTGCTTCCATGTTCGACATTTGGCACCCCGTGCTCCGTACTTCAAACGAGGCGGAATTTCGGCGAAGCAACAAGGGCAAATGCCACATTCATGCCTACGTAGTTCCCGGAAGAATGAACCCTACACTTGCTTCATTGGTGCTAAGAAGTAGAAGACGCAGTACAGATACGCACCTCAGTAGGAACTGAAAGCTTCCGTCATCATTTGGGAAACATCGAGTAGCTGCGGGGATGGATACGCTCTCTTCATGCTTTCATTCCCTTAGTAGACCGCTTTTCATAGTGTGCTGAGTGCAGCATTTCGAGCGTATATTTCAGTTGCAAAATAAACACTTAAATAAGTGGAGAAACGTGGGACACCAGCTAGCAAAACACTTGCTTTACATCGCTTTCTTTTCGTTCTACAAGCCACAGCAATCACACGAACGGCGTTCTCAGGATATGCGATATAACTTTCAGAGGATGATATATCGATCCCACAAATTACCGAAGGAATTAAAGTGCGCAAAATAATTCATTCATATTTTAGCACATTCGGCTGCTCCGATATCCGCATATCCGATATCTGTAAAGGATGCTCCTTTGTGGCTTCAACGACGTACGCCGGAAATTCCATTAACGTTGAAGGAACGCAAATCACTAAGACCTNNNTTTCAAATAAGCTTCTGAAATAATTGTAACGAAAATGGACTTCATAAGTTTTCATAGTTCTGTGCAGTGTGCGGTAGGATAGACAAGAACAAACTGATCAAAATTCAACTTCCGTCATAAATTTCAATATTTGAATATTAAGGCTAAAACGCAGTACGATATCCCCACTCTCTTTATTTGATGGGCCAGCATGAAAGATGACTCAGGTCACCTCACAGCGCCCACTACGCCCAGCAAAATTTCGCAACCTCAATGATTCACGAATTCAAACTCCCATATGGATAGACTCACTGACAGACATGTAGTGAAACGAGCAAACAGTAAAACGGACATATGCAGGACACAAAACGTTGCCATAACTCACTTTAGCGAAGCAAATTCGCAGAACGCGTGAAAAGAGCGCCACGAAACGAAGTATAGAGCAGCTGCGCATCTCCGATCTTTGAAAGCAGTGAACAGTCTAAATTCCCAAACCAAAGTGTTATGAACACAAACGCGAAATTCTCCTGCTTACCACTCATGACTCAGCGAAAGCTCTATGCACATGCCTCAGACTTACGCGATCCGAGTCTTTCTAGCAAACGGATGCAAATTTTGCCACACACGAACATCGTCCTCACTAATGCCATCATTTCTCAGGCATTTCCATGAGTCCTCAACACACGTGAAATCCACGTGCATCAAAAGAGAATGCAACTCTCACAGTTTCTGTGAGATTTCAACAGAAAATATAACTTTCTGTATAGTTGCATTACAACACGCTAGCAAAGAGCAGTAATGAACTCTATTGGCGTAATCGCTGTTGAAGTGATGAGCTTTCGAAACAGCCGTCACCAACATGGTCACTTTGACAGCGTCGATGATGTGCACAGGATGAGTCAGGATGAGAATTAAACAACACGGACTTAATGAACTTCAACACTGCAAATAAAACGTATCAAAACATTTTGTATAACCTTTATTATCAGCAATAAACGATACAATTTATAAAACATGCAGATTCCAGTAAATGCTCCTTATAAAACACTAGAAAGCCTTCGACACTATAATAGCTGAGAAAGGATGATGGAACCTATCACAACCTATCAAAATATGCGTAGTAAAAATATGGCATTTGAAAAATGGCAAAGTAACTGAACAGTCATAAATATAAGCGGAACTCCAAAAGAGTAATAATAGAAGGCAATGACATACTAAATGGATGAGATGGGGAGAGGGGCGTGGAAGAACCCGTTGGGGTCAAACCATTCCCCTCAGTTTGGATATGAAATTAACCTATTATGTTTTCGAGGATTTTCCTGCAAAGTTCGTTTCCAACTGAAAAAATACAAAAATCTGCTTCGCTAGCGAAATTTCACCGTCTAAAAAATTTTTTACTTTTTCTTCGGAATTTCCCCTCTCCGTCGAAAAGTTAGCGCTAATAACATCTTATCATTCGGCAATACTAGATAAGCTATTGCCCGAAGGCGTAACTAAAAACGAACGAACAGAATTAATTCAAAAATGAATCGCATTTCCGACTTTATTTGAACCGACCAAACGATTACTACTCGGCGAAATACCCAAGACAAGTGAACGCATCTCCGCACATTAAATGAAGAATCTGAATGATCTCGGTTTATTTTCTATCGCGATCGTGGTGAACGAACGGATGTATGCATTTACATCGGTAAAACAAAAGTGGCAAGAACTGAAAAACTCAATGTGCTGAAGCAAAAGGCTTTACAGCTTCGGAAAGTCGAGAAATCTTTCAATCTCCACAAATTCACAAACGGCTAACGAAAACACTATTTCCACCTAGCCCCTCTCCCTGAAGATGTCCAACATCCGGTCGTATCCTTCAATGAGCTTTGAATCTACAAAATTGAGCAATTAGCAAACAAACTATAAACAGGAAGTAATCGACGGGAAGCAAAATCAGACGAAAACAACCATGAGAGGACAATATCGGATCAGACAGCTGAAAAAAAAAAACAACTTATAAAAGCAAATAACCTCTTCAGTGAGTTACTACAAGCAGAAAAAAATCGCTTAAACGACATCACAAAAATCGATAATATTATGAGGAAAAAATGCTCGTAATCCCTGATCCCCTTTCAGCCTTCTCAGCTATGCTTCTGAGTGAAGTCATATGAGTGGAATTCTAAGAGACACAAAAGTGGACATCATATTCACATCACCATGGAGAGTAGTTCAACATTACAAGAATTGGCAGAGGAACACATACATTCACGTGATGCAATCTGGGAAAGTCACACAACATTTGCATAAATGACTCCCAAAAATTATGAAGGTAATGCGAGCTTTAAATGCACAACATGTTTTAGATACTTCAATATCGTCTTTTTTCTCTTCCCAATAAACAAACCTCAATTTAATAAACGGAACTCTTCGAAACTTGATGTTCAACTAATGGCTGGAGGTTGGTGATGATGTGACGTGTGAAGAGCTTCATAGATGTGCAAACATGACTAATCCACAAACGATTGCCATGAATGTAGATGAAATAAGTGATGAGGCTCCATTGCACGGTGAATCCTGAAAATTTTTATGTAATTTGCGACTGTAGCTCTCGTATTCAAAAATTACCCGATAACAGACTGCTGCAGAATGACCGGAAAAGCTTCATCCGCATTGTTTTTCCCAAACCTGGTCATGTCTCGTATCAGCCTAACTAAACTACCTGGCTAAAAATTTCCATCCTTAAACCACTGAAATATCGCAGGCTTAATTCTGACTTGATTCCTTGTTATAAAATTGTGGTCCGCTTTTTCGACATCCACTAATAAAAATATTTTTGTTTGCGTCTCCTCTGAGTCGACGCGCGCATCAATTTTAGTTCGTCAAAAGATTTTGCAGTAAAAACAATGTTGGCATTGCTTGCAGTTTCGCGTTGTACGAGTGTGTCTGCTCCTCCCCATTACCGCTGATGCACCTACTAACTCTTTTGGACTGCAACTCAGTTGTTTCTATCTATACTTAATTGCTGTTATTACATGCCAGGTGCCTACTCATCTAAATTGTAGCTTTGCGAACGCACTGTTCCTTTTCGGTGTTCATGCTACGAATGTACTCGTGCAGAATGTGCAGAATGTACACTGCTCCTTTACAAAACAGTTCAAATCTGGCATCTGAACTAGTTCAAAACGACTGTATAAATTTGGGGAAAGCACATTAATTTGTAGAAATCTTTTCATCAAGTTTTTCGACATCAAAGCAATTGAAATACTTGTTTCATGGAAGACAACCAAGATTGTTGCGAACCACTCGTTATTCTCATGCTTGCAAAAAAAATTTTCTGCTATTTTACTAGAAAAATGTACCGCACAATGGCATCACAAGGTGCCACTTAACTTTTCATCCATTTCTAGAAATGTTCTTGATATGTATCAAGTGTGCGATATCATTCGACCACGAGCAATTCCGAGAACCCAACTCTACCGCCAGAATGTATCCAGACGAAAAAGTTTATTCTTCAAGTTTAAACAGTAATCCGCCATTGTGGAGTAACATTGCAAAATTACTAAGTCACGTTAAGGATGCTTGAGGTATTCAGTAATCACTATAAGCCACTCACTCACTATCACAGTTTACTTTATGCTACGGGAGGAGTGGACATCAACCACTGCTTTTACCAAAATCTCAGACTGAACGTGGACACCTTCCCTGGCCGGTGATGGATCCAATACGCCATACACACAACCGGACGCTTACACACACACACAGCGAGGGAATTGGCAGACGCGTGGTTGAAGGAATAACGGAAAGCGATGATGCGCACACAAGAAAATTTGAAACAAATGATGATGATCCAGATGTGATGAAAAATTCCCTCTTCCCTCGAAAAGAAAACAACTGCAAGATGACGTCAGACGCATAGCACAGAATAAGAAGACGACTTCCCGCGCTTATAATCCATTTTCAAACAAGCGGCCAGACTACAAGATAAACCATTCCGGCGTCCAGACCACAAAATAAATCATCGGAAGAAAGCAGTACAAAGAACTATTGATGAATCAACCAATGATGAAATCGTGAAACACCATACATTGTCGGCGTTTTCGCACTGATAATATGTTAATTTGACAGCTTTGTTGCCTTGCTTCCGCATGCCATCCATGTGCTTATCGCCCGTATAAGCACATTCACGGATTACACGTGTTGGAGATGTTTCCACATCCTGAAAATAGATTACAATCCACGAGGTGCATAAATGAGCCAATTTATTAGGCGAGTTAATATTTCAGCCATGCGTGGATCATTCTCCCCTCCTCATCCGACGAAAATTATTGCACCAAGTCATAGCTGCATCCATCCTCCAACTCCACGCTCAAAATCAACATCCGCAACGATATGAACTTCTACCTGTAGGCCTAATGTTAAAGCGGACGATGAGGAATGAGGGACTGAACGATTCTAAATTCTAAAGCTTCCTCAAGGTCTCTACTGATTTGGTCGTTTCAATCACTGAACGAACAGGACAGCGTTTTCACTTTAACGATATATGGAGGGGGTATGAATGCTCAGAAACAATACCTAACCAAACCGGTTACTTCGGGTAATTTTTGACACCAACAGGCCAGCTTTTGCACCTGCTACAAAAATTACAACGTTCAATGTGACAGGATTCAGCNAATTTTTGACACCAACAGGCCAGCTTCTGCACCTGCTACAAAAATTACAATGTTCAATGTGACAGGATTCAGCTTCACCTGCACGATCTTCCGACATGCGATCGCCTTGTAGTTCATGTAGGTGCCATCTTTGAGGTCTCCGCAAGGCTTCGCATATTTTTTAAGTTGTTCGATATCACTTGATCCACAGTCCGCTTCCTCTGCTGAGTTACACTGATAACACTTCATCTGAGCATTGCTGCAAATATTCTCTTCAGACGAATCTCAAGAAACAAGAAGCGATGAAGCGATTCTTTCTCACCTGGAAACACTTTCCGAGTTCGCTCTGTGCATTCATACCTCGGTGAATCTATTACAACATCCTCGTCATCCACAGTGTTGCCACGCGCTTATAAAAATGCTTATTTCTTGCAGATACGTATCGATGAGATCACGGAACGGACTCGTTATGATATTATTTTGAGGAAATTAATCATTGAAAAGAAGGATATAGACTCTTATCGACGCCTTCAAACGATAATAATTACAGCTAGTTTAGACAAATCCGCATCGAAAGTGCTCACATATTCAACTTCGTTATTGTAAGTACTGAACTGCTTGAAGATAACAATGAAAAATTGATAATAATAATAATAATAATAATAACAATAATAATAATAATAATAATAATAACAATAATAATAATAATAATAATAATAATAATAAAGGTGAGGTGCCGCAGACTAACGTAAAGAATGAAACATACATCAAAACGAATGCGAGAGAGAACAACGTGACGGAGCCCACTGCGATTCTCAACATCACAGCACCTGCAAGTGTTATTGGAATGAGTACTAAAAGAAAATCGAATAGAAAATGCCGATGATGTTTGATTCACGCCGAAACAATCATCGCAGTCTACAAAGGTTTATGTTAGATACAAACACGCCAAGAGAGAGAAACAAAGCTGTAAACATCACCACTACTTACGACATCGATTTACTTGAGCAAGAAAACGATGCCGATTATTCAAAATTATGAAACAATCTTTCAGACTGCACATACGATCGACTTTTATGCTAAATGATTCAATGCAAACAAATACGAATATCGTTGCCACTTCACATACACAAATTCATAGAAAAATACTTCGGCGTTCCTTAGTTCCATGGTCAATAGCTTACATTCACATCATCAATACAGCTGTTAAACACAAAAAAGTTGACTTTTTAGGGGCATTGCGAACTCTGCAATAAGTCTGTCAATATTGCAGCACTCCAAGCGAATAACGCTACCTCAAATCACATGAAGCAAGAAAATAAAGAGATCTCATGAGTTGAATTCACAATCAATGAACTTTTTGTTGGCGTCGGTTCACAAGTTAGAAAACAGCCGAAGTGAGTGACAAGTAAATGTCACATCCGTAAGCATCAGGTGACAGCATTACTGCATAGAACAACGCCTTTTCAATTTNCATCCGTAAGCATCAGGTGACAGCATCACTGCATAGAACAACGACTTTTCAATTAAAAAAAAATTCATCTCTGCGAAACGATGCAACATTCAGCACGACACAACGGTCTCTTTCACGTCGATAACAACAGCAATCCCACCGTCATGATCACTGCACCATTCTTTCCGCTCATCCACTCGCGTTTCAACTAATCGTTGCGACCAAATAGTGAAGTTCGAGACAACGTTCGGATCTTGGGGATCAACACTGATTGCGATGTTTGGAAAGAAAAACTTTTACGGGATGAAAATATAAACAAAGGGTTTTAACTATGATTCCGCCTCTACTGTGCAAAAAGAGAGGATTCGATTGAAAAGACTGCAGGAAATGCGCTAATCAAACTGCCAATGTAAACTTTTGATTTGAAAAAAACTGATAAACACGCAACTCAACACGTTACTAATGTGGCGAAGAATGATGCATTGAACCGCCGGTGGCACGAGGAAAACCGCAAGAAAATATCCACTAATCCAAGGAACAGGAGGCAGGGCAGGTTCGTTGCTATTTTTATGAAATCTTCATTTTTGACATTTACATCGCAACAAAAAAACTACGCCGCATATTTAAGACTCTCTATTTGCCTTAGCACACCTAACAGACCAAGCACTCCTCCAAAAAAATAGCTCATTTGTGGATAGACAGGAAGAAAATGGGAACCGGACACAGGAATTAAAGTCACTTCATTAATGCGATTCAAAGTCTCCGATATTCTCCAGTGGCCCCTACACTCAGTACCACTTTCTCTCGCCGACTTTTTCATATCTCAGGTGTGGCTTACCACATATCATCTATGCCTCCTTCATAACTCATCACTCTTCATACAACAAACATATGAAGCAGCAACAGCAGGCCTATATAATAAGATAATGCAGTATCAGATAAAACCTCTCATACATTACTCGAGTGTGTGCAAAGTGAACAAAACTGAAATATTTATCAAAGAAAGCGATAAACGTGTGTCATGAACACTGAATACACTCAGCTCCAACCAGCTTCGCAGCAACACTGGCAAAATCAGCTGAGAGGGGTGGGATGAGGTTGGCCTAAGAAACTCCTAGCCCCTCGGTCAATATATGTCCTTTGCAGAAGTCACAGACAGCAAATATCCAAATCGACACTCGCATAAGCACTAAAAGCCAATGCAGCTTCTTTGCCAAATTATAGGGCAAGAACGTTGGCTAAACGTTTCACTCGAAGTGAAGTTCCGTGCCAGTCTAACTGGCCACGTGCATTTATAAAACCACTGCGAGTGTTCCTCAAGTGTTATATTAGCTTATTTGCGCATTCAATAAACGTTCAAATTATCGACCATTTAGTCACTTCTCAGCCGGTTGATACCACTTGGGGTCATTTGCTGGACGCGGCCTCCAACACACCACATTTAGATGTCTAAACGAGGTCTACTCACTGATTCACCCATCAGCAACTTCAGACCCTCAGCTCGACTGTTCTTTGGATTTGAACAACTCTGCGAGCAGGATAACCATAGAAACAGCAGTAACGATTTTAAGCACTACGTTACAGGTGATAAACGATCCAAGAGATGCATTCAAAAAATAAGCCATCAAAAGTTGAGTAACCCGATAGAAAGAGCATAAAATTGTCAACCAGTTACACCGGAAATCAAGCAAAACTGATGATGATCCAACCATCGATTACCGATCTAACCTAAAACGAAGAAGTTGTCCGCTTTATAACCTCACCACTTTCGAGTAAATCCATTACTTTCATCGAAAATGCAAGTATTGGCAAGCGACTATGGCCTTGTTACGACACCTGCAAGCTTGACACAACAATCGACCTTAGCAGTCACAGCTAGCACTGTAATGTTACGAACAACCCAACACAAGCATGTAACACGCAACGCACGCAATGCGACGTAGGTGGCGTAAGTTGCTGCGAAGCAGCACTGCACTGCGAAACCAAGCAGCGCCGACTTGTAGCACCTAAGCGACGCGGCGATACGCATCGCTCTCATCGTTGTGCTTTTTAAAGATTTCCTCGAGAGTGCTCGATCGTGAAGTTTTGCACTAGGCGAAATGCTCTCAAAAGATGAAGGTGGCGCAAGTTTTGGCTGGCTGTATTGTGCATCACTCGGGCAGCCCTCACAATGTCGTTACCGCTTCATGGTTGGAACACCGTCATTTGTGACTCTTCACCTCAGACGATACGACATTTGTTTATGAGCAATAATTTCGGAGACGGTTAATTACATCATTGTGAAGCACTTTATACAGTTTTACTCGTTGTCCCCTAAGTAAAGAAATTTGACTGCTATTTTACATGCAAACATCCAACGATATTGCCGTCGTATCATGCAATGAATATTCCATGTAGCTTAACAATGCTTCCATTGGTTTCGTTCGCGAACTTCTGGAATCACAATCACGTTAGCAGTCGCAGCAAGAACCACCCACACTTTGTTCTTTTGGACCCAATCGAACTTCGTTCAAGGGTTCACGATATCCCGAAAAGCTGAATTAATGTCACACGCTTCCGAGTTTTCAGGGATCACAATTCTGCCAAGCTTCCATTTTTCGGAGGCCTGAATGCGAATAGCTGACGGACATGTAGATGCAACTAGAGCAGACACAGCTCAACGTTGATTCGAAATCGCTGCTACACGACATTGCAGTAAAATAAGTCATCCTCCGAACCACGATTCCTCCCTGCCAACGCCTGCGGAATCATCAACCTGATTCGGAAACAACAGCGATTCCGTCATCGTCAAACTCAATCGAAGCTCCGCAGTCGCCCACCACATCCACCCGTCCGTAAACCGGACATTCAGCATCTATCAGTGCTAGCATTAGGCATATGCAACGCGAAATTCATCAACTCAATAATTTCAAGTGATTCTAGACAAAGGCCGTTCATCATCTTTTACATCTGTACCCTCAGAATCCCGTCAACCGCACAAACAGAATAGTGGTTAACGCGGAACACAACTCCTCCAAGCATATAAAATATCGACGCACTAAAAATGCGGTAAAAATACAGATAGATCACTCCGCAGAAGACCCAAAATTGCGTATTTCGAATTCATTTGTCTTTTGCAGTTTCACATAAAACTAACGCAATGGCCATAAATAACGACGACACCTACATGAAGTAAGGATCACGTCTCATTCTCTCCCTCGGAGAGGGACGAATACGAAGGAGCAAACAACCATCACAAAACTGGTTGCATAAGTAGTGCGAAAGTAATCACAAGCCTCGCTACACATTGCTTTATTCACATAAAAAGATTTATTTGCTCTACGTGAAAAAAACGATAATATATTTCAACATGGCTAACATGGTTATACCCCATGCGGACATGAACTATACAAGAGAACGCATTGCAACACTCTCAACACTATTAAAGATGGCGTTCTCGAAAGTACACAATGATCATATAACAACAGTGAGGGAGCAATGTGCAATGTACAATGATGCTAAGTGCAGAAATAACACAAGAGAACAAATGCGCGTAGAATATTCAGCAATTGAAGGGTACACTTCTGCCTCGAATGCTACTTCACTTTCGTCGAACACTGTAAATTTGTGCACATGTGGATCTCATTCATATTCCGATTGGGTTTAGAATAAACGACAGTGCAGTGCGGAGATTTTTGAGATAAACTTTTTATGTGTAAAACAGACAAAAGCTTTCCACATTGGAGACCAAAACGCACATTGTCGAGAAATCTTGTGCGAATGTGCAGCAACAACAAGAACCTGAACTCAACCACTTCAACGGGAGTTAAAATGAAGAGAGAATAACATAGACAAGAAGAGAACGAGCAGAGATAGAATCTCCATTCGGAACGCAAGAAAGAATGATTTGAAGAGGATTCAATAAACATTTATTTAAAAATCAAGGGACCATCATCTGCAATAAACATCTGAAAATGTTCAAGAGGAATAATCTCATTCGAACGAAACGAAGTAGCGAATAGCAAACAAAAACAGGAACGAGATCAGAACAGACGAATTTCCTATCGGAAATATTCATTACTAAAGCCATTTTCCACTATTTATCTGTACTTCAATCGGTTATGTGAGATTACTCTCCTTAAACAGTTCCACAAAATAATCCATTGATGGCGTTACTTTTCTAAGGTAATTGCAAAAAAACTGTGTATCGACCAAAATAGTTCTCTGGAAATGAGGTGGACAAGATGAAGAACAAGTAAAGCGCCCTACATGTGATTCCGCAAACATCTGTACAGAAGCAACAGGCGCCACGCTAATTATGAATGAACGATCGCCGCAACACCTGAACGAGCAACATGTAAGTAACCCCTCCTTCAGACTTCATCGCTCGTCCAAGCCACACGGCTTATCAACTAAGCATTTATCTATTTTAAACCAAATGGCTTGTCACATGAGCGTTCGTATGTCCAGAAATACTTCGCAAAAGATGAATGTAACCACCACACATACACATTAATTCATACGACTCTCAAATTACAACCTCTTTCGTTTTACATCCTTCTACAACGAACTTAGATTCGACATCACCAATACCCCAACACTCATTAGAAGTAATGCTTCGGCACATACCTTCAGCACCTCTAACCTCATACCCTAAACAATTAGTGCCGTGTCATCATGGTCATACTGACTAACAGCGGGCGGCCAAAGCGACAATTAAATCACGAGTTTAATCAATCAGCTTACGAAGAAAGATTCACTGATGAAAGCCTTCAAACATCACCTACAAATTAAGAGGAAATCTCATCACAAACAGAACACTTCTGCACGAGTTTTACACTTCGATTAAACCTGACCACAGGCAATATCAGGTTCAGCCGACAGCCTAACTTTTACCTTTGATATGAAATGTGTATGGTTCAAGGTATTCAAATATGAAATTCGTGCGGTAAAAGCTGAAGCCGTAAATACATCACTGTTGCAGGTACGGCAGGCCATAAGCGATCATTCAAAAACCACAAGATCATAACAATTACAAAGAGACCACCGATGAAGGATGTAAGCGCGGTGGACAAGGACGAGACGCCAGAAAAGTCAACAAAAAACCTGTATGTGCCGCAACAAAAATGAGGAGATATCAGACCACAAGACAGATAGCGAAATTCGTACGATGCGAGACCAATAAAAGGACTTCATGATATATTTCTGAGTTATTCACTACAACGACTATGTGAGATGCTTGTGTAAAAGGGAAGCAGGCAAGGGGAATGATCTTGGCGAGTAGGGTTTCACCACAGATGGCCGATCATAGAAAGGCACCATTGCGTTCTCGATAGCTGAATTTGAATGTTCGTCGTCAAACTGGAAGATGGCTGGTGCAGGACTAGGTGCTGTGGAGGTGGAGTAGCTGCTGCTTTGGGTGTCAGTCGAGCAGCTCGCCGAGCCCGCAGCCGACAGCTTCGACTGTGACGCTACAGAATTTTTTGAGTGTGCCGCCGACATTTTCGACTGTGTACCTGATAGTTTCGACGCAGCCACGGCTTTTGATGCAACATGATCTCTGCAAGTCGACCAATTCAAAAAGACCCAGCTTCAAACGATTTCGGCACTAACAAACGCTTCGACCGACAAATGCCAATGAAGTGCTATCTGCCATCATATTGTAAAAAGAACGCAGGCATGCGACTTATTGTTCAACACAACAGTGTTTGACCCCTGTTGGATTGCTATTATTTAAATCACGAACCTATCACTTCAGTGAAGTTGCTTTTCTGACATAAGGCCGTGAATACTGATTGGGGAAGCAATTCATCCTACTATTAGACTGTCTGTGTCAACACGGCACATCTTTTTCAGAATCCAAAAACTGCGTTATGCTGATCTTCCATCTCTTTCATTCCTTCAACCCTTCGTTCTCCCCTTGCCTTCCACCGAGAGCTTACTTTCACAAACTGCATCTCTTCGCCTCTCCTGTTTTCCCCAATAGGTAATATCTAGGCATTCGATTTCTATGCTTTCATCCTAACGAGGGGATTTGACTACTGTCGCGTAGGCTGCTGAAAAAACTCAAGAACATGATTACAAATGTCGGTCCAACAAACAATTCTTATTATTCCAACTACTCTGAGTCAGCGAAAACGGCCGCAGCCAAAACACGCATGGGAAAGACAACGGATGAGTGAAGAAGCTAACCTGTACTGCTGGAAGCGTTTTCTCTCATTCAGCTCCAGTGGAAGATGTAATCGCGAGATCTCGGCAGCACATGACACCTCAGCAATGCCTGTACATGGCCACTCCGCTTTTACGGGTAATGCATCAACGGTCAACCTTCTCCACCTTCAAATGTACACAATCAAACACCGACGCTTAATTTTCAACCAAAACTGGCGTAAGTTCAACTTTCGCCTGCCAGAAGCGAAGACGAGAACGACGGTTGTATTAGCATCTTGCAAGAGATGTAAAGACCAGCAATGGCACTAGCAATTCTGAGAACGGCACTCAGATATGTTGCCGCTTGCATGAAACTTGAAACAGAACGGCAAGAAACTTTTCAATGTCAGCAACACAATAAAACGAACAAATTTGTGATGAAACACTTGCATATTCTTCACCTTCCCAAACATCGAGTAAGATGTTGGTAGTTCTAAAGTTAAGATGTTGCAACGAGGTAAAAGACTGTTAAGCCATTTCCAAGCAGGGCGTAACAAATCAAATCCAGATGGTCAATCGCTTTCGCATGCGCTTAGAATTCTGTTGCAACAGCTCTTTCTTCTTTTCGTTCATTTTTCAGTCCTCCTATATATAAATGATGTCTTGCGCAGCTGTGTACAATAGACCTGCCTCGTACCTTGGAAGCAATCTGTGCACTGACAATTACAGCAGCTTTATTTTAAAGCGAAGTGATACTACAGTGTCGTCATACCCAAGAGACCAGTATAAACAATAAAAAGCAGGACTCACTTTGGAATGGAGATCTCCTTGTAATCGATCTTTTGTGGTAGGCCAACAACGGTCAGATCCAAGTTGCTTTCAGAAGATGTGGACACTTCGGCACCGTGATTTACACCTGCCGTACTAGACCGTCTCTCAACTGCGAGCATAGAGCCACCCCGTGACATCTTTTCGCCATTGCGTTTGCAGTCTAGTGAACGTCGAACCAATTTGTTGCCAGCATGCCTCAACAGTGAAACGCGCCGATCGCCTGCCTAAAACTCATCCGCTACAGTTT
Organism: Toxascaris leonina; assembly: GCA_022844705.1. Classification (NCBI taxonomy): domain Eukaryota; kingdom Metazoa; phylum Nematoda; class Chromadorea; order Rhabditida; family Ascarididae; genus Toxascaris; species Toxascaris leonina. The sequence continues at coordinate 60,992 of JAARMF010000494.1, read as the reverse complement.
CGCAGCAGTATATGCCAGCGAGCAGTTCACTGTCCATTCTTCATTGCGAATCTAGATTCGGGCAAAAAGCAGCCGGGAATGATTCGACTGGTCGAATAATAAACCATTTTCAGCACTTTCGGCAGCATGAAGCGATACGCGGTGAGGAATATAACTACATATAGCCGAACCAACAAAAGGAAAAAACGCACTCCGCCATTCCGGCGTGCCTTGCGGAATGGCGACACACCAGAATCATCTCCATCCGTGTCTCGTTTCCTCTTTCGTCGTTCTTCAGCGATGCCCAGCCCCTTCTTGTTCTGCAGATAAGACATCCATGGTGCGCGATCCCAACTGCAAATGTTGTATACACTTTTCCTGCCAATATTATTGCACAAAAATAATAGCCCGTTCAAAAACTCAAATTGATCTATCTACAGCAGGCAAGCCGGAGGATCAGCAGATGCTATCGCTGGTATACTTTTGACCTCTTTCTTTTTGCAAGGCACCGCCAGAGTTACCTGCTAGCGCCATATTATTTGCTGACTGGCCACCACTAATCGGTTTTGCCCCAGGAAGCTCGAAACTTTCCCTTTCCCCCATCGTTTTCTTATCGTGTTACCAGAGTATGAAGATCTATTAGCGTTTATTTGAAAAACCGCTCTCGGTCTCTCTAACATTTCGCAACTCCCCTCCCTCTCCCATTCCCCTCTCGTGCCATCGACGTCACGACTACAGCTGCGTAAAATGCATTAGGCATTAACTCTTCGCACCTTACAACTAACTGGAACAACTTTTAATGAAAAACATCCACCGAACAATTAAAGCCAAACCTCAATCGGGTGAAATATGCAGGGCGCATCGACTTCCGTCGAAGGTATGTGTCAATACGCCGCCTAAGAGGAACAGCTGAAAAACGCAACAACACTCGTTTAAAAAAAAGTATGCGGTGAGAACAAAAAATAGGATCCATTCGAACAGAATTATTTCGTGTTTCCCTTCATTGCGTATTCGTTTGGCAGGATCTGGCCATGCCAAACTTCTGAGCTAAGCCCTGTTATATCTCACTAGACTAATCCCTGTATCTTATACAATCAATACTGCTGTAAATATGACATGAAAAGTAGGAAATTTACTCCTTTTCATAATGCAAAAACCAAACAGCAGCACACATCTTTCTACGCGCAATTCAGAGCTTCCATCAGCGTTTCACTGCCATTTGATCGAATGCAAACCTCAAACATGGAATTGGAAAGTGGAAAAAGTCAATGATATGGGAAAGGTGAGAGCAGGGGAATTACGCAGGTGCAATAGGGTGGATGTCAAGCAGGTTTAAGACTGTTAGGGCCAATTGGGTGATGCGGTTATCGGGCTAGGCTGACGATGAAACCAGCTTTACTCTGAGAAAGTTAAAGAGGTGCCATAACAAAAGCGGAAGGTCACAGACCACATCACTTTAGGAAAGGATCTGCTTCCGAAGACTGGCATAGCTCCGCCCCATTGCTGTTACTTTTCTACCACCAAATAGCAAATTAAATGAAAACAAAGCAGGAACATACCAGTTAAGGATGAAAGGTTTTTATTAAGGCGACTGTCAACTGATGCATACGCCGGAATACGGTCACACACACTCATTGACGTCGCCACAGCTTCCGCACTGTTCTCCATGTTGCTGCAAACAGAGCTTAAGAGCAAGGCGTCCGAACGACTGCCCTCAAAGTGCATGTTGAATTAAAACCATTTTTGAACATAACATAGATTTCTATCCGGAGATTGGCAAATGCCTGCTGGCAAATACGCCAGCGCAATATTCTCCACGCGATATGAGTCGTCCACATAAAAGCATGCTCGAAAATACGGTGACGTACTAAGTTTGCTACAGCGCACTAGCTTCAGATGCCTACGTTCCGCCATTTTGTAGTGCAAAACTAACGCTAAGTCACAGACTACTCAGCGACGATCGCTGCCTCAGCTGCGCCAACAACATACATAAAGAGCACATTACAGTCCCCCTTTCTTGAACAGTTATGCACCATGCCACTAAAGCGCTCTGTCCCCAATAAACACAACTGTCGAACTTGAATAAACACAGAACAGAATCTTAAAGAATGTCAGACCACTGTACGGCAACGAACGCTCAGAAGGCTCGTAAATGCAACGCATCAAGTGCTTATCACTTATTATCAAACTTCAGACAATCTTCACGAAAAATACTTCAAGAAGCGATTTTAATGCTCTTAGAATTGTTGCAAACTGTCACTGACGCTGCATGCATCACTACAATTCCTCACAGGCCATCATCTACATCCCTCGTCACAACCAATTCTTCGCAGAAAAGACTAAAACTTTTGGGGCAATGCGTAGGAAGTATGTGTCGTTCGGACGGCTCAGCCAAAAAAACGACGCAGCGATTTGCGTTTGACAGAAAAAGTCTGGAAAAGTGAGGCATCCGACGTCGATGAAATATGGAAATTTTAATGCGAACGAAAGTACTGGCAACTAACCCTGAGATGGCATTCCTCAACATCTTTCTCCTCAGATGACTTTTCACAGGGATGCACCTCGCGCATCCTCTCTCCTCACCTCCTTCGGAAACGCCCGAAACGAAGCATTCCTTATTCGCTTCCAACTGCATCAGCTGTAATATAGCGCATCCACTACAGCAAAAAGGAAACGAAGTGATCAATTTAGCAGATACCAGAAAACGTTCAAGCCATGCACAGCTATCATATCAAATAACACAAATGACTGCTGTCAACTACTGCTTCAACCAGCTGCCTTCAGAGTTAATCAACTGCGACTAAATACAACGTGCTAAAGTCAACAGCGCTCAAGCAACGACACAGTTCACAAGTTCAGTAGCGGTCCCTGCTGATCTTGGCCAAACCCCGCCATTAGCAGATCCAATCAAACTACGTCGTTGTCTCATGCTGAGAAGAAAACTTTCCTGCTTTGGTAATAAGATGAAGATAAAATGACCTGCTGACTCGTTATCTCGATCAATTTGGCACATTCCTCTTCCTCGTATTCGGCTCGCGCTTGAAGCGCACCAAACTCGACCCTCATCTGACGTAGTCTGTACAATGGGCTATCCCTGCTTCAAGAAATCTTATCATTATCGAGCAAACAAACATTAATTTACAAACTCTTGGAAACAACACACAAAATAAACAAACTAAAAAAGGATGGCGGATACACCCCACATAACCCTCAAGAGGGCGAAGAAGCAATAAGTCAGTGTGAGGCGGAAAAAAAATTGACTGAAACCATGAAACATTTAAGGAAAATGGCAAAATACGGCAACATGGTTATAAGTATGGCACAGTTCTTCGTTTAGAAATCATCATAAGCTCATAAGAAGATGACAAGAGACATAATGAGGCACGACACTACGTCAGTCACCGATTTGAGAGGCCACATCTACGGTGGATGCCCTGTCACCTATATTGGATGCACTCTTGAAGGGCAGAAATAATTGGAAATATCTTCGAAGAGAATGGTCACCTGTTAAAATTCGATGACGTTTTAAATTTTCCCATCTGACCAGTTTTTTAGATTTTCGTGTGTTGGTTTCTATTAGAACGAGAGGAGGGGAAGGCGGCAGAGGAGACCCACGTTTCAACTAAGCATCTTCGTTAAAAGCACGATTACCACTCGCCAGCTCATACCCGATAAAAGTTGCTCTTTGGAAACGAAGTTACGCACAACTTCGACCACCACTTGGCTTGACCTCTATCATCAAGAAATGCACCTCTATCATACACAACAAAGCAACACAAATACATCGCGACGTTTTGCTTATGAACATGCCCAAGACTACACACCTCACTTTAAACAGAAATTCCTTTGTACGTTTAAGAACAATAATGTTTTTCCATCTTTCCCCTTTCCCCTACACATCAATCTCTGGTGGCTTTTTCGCTGAAATTCCCTTCCCTTCTTCATGAATTGGACAGAAATGGAAGATGGACAGCGATGGAGTACATACACATATGTGGCCACTGTATATTGATAAAATGGTTCAGCCAACCTGATGTGAGCTTGCTCTGTGGGACTAGATGTTGATGGGAAAGCATCTAGCTCTAGCTCGTCGTCTTCGTCTTCTGAGCTCGACTCTGTTGCATCAGGGTCAGATGCCTCTCTGAATGCGCGCAACTTCGCACGAGCCTCTTCGTCCATCATCACACTGCAAAGCAAGCCAATACAGCTGCCTCAGCATGTCTCCTTCTCTAAAGGAATCAACAAAATAGAAGCAAAAATAAGAATCCGAATGTTTTTACTGATGTCCCTCCAACGAACAGCAATGAAATAATAGCATATCGCACATTGACATCGACTGAATTTGTTCTGTAAACGAGGCACCACATTACCCTCGAGCTGTGATAGGAGGTGCAACACCCAAAGAACATCTCCAGGCTTGGCCTAATTAGCTCGTCTTTAGTCACACACAGTTCATGCAGTCATGTTTCGGAATGTGCTGCCGACGATGCAACCACTTCGTTCTCACTCAGTCCGACACGTCAAAATGCTTATAACACCCGTATAAAAAAGGAAGCCTGAACGCATATTAGTCATCGACTAATTCGTCACATGATTTTGATTGGAGGAAAACGACGATCGAATTTCAAATAGCCATACATTCTGACCAGAACTGGTAGATCAAAATACAACTAGCTCTACGGGGAATTCCGAAATTTTTCAAATGAATGCCACAGCCAATGAGCACTCGTTACCAAACCATGCCATCTTTAGCTCAGGAAATCTGTTTCCTGCCCACAAATTTCTGGCCAACTGCTGTCTCAGCGATAGAAAAACAAAACGTACGGTTTGTCAAAATCTGGCTTCGGAGTTGTCTGTCGATCTTTAGGCTGATCATTAAGGACATGTTCGACCAGCTCATCGGACAGATAGTCTTTCACTTTCCAATATTTCTTGAATCGCCGCAAAAGAATCGCCATCTGCGTAGTGTTCACGTTTCGGAACTGCAATTCATTAGAGAAACTTGACTGATCCGCACAGAAGCGAAAGCTAGAGTTGATCTAGAATAAGCACGGCTTTTGTTCTCTTTTCTCTTTCAACGCACACCAAAGTATTGTGCAGCCACAAGTATTTGCAACTGTAAAATTGCACACTGTGCATTTTGTACAATTATACAATACGAAAAAGATAATTTTCATGTGATGGCAAAGGAAAATTCTGATGAAATATTCCCATTTCTCCTGATCAGATGCTTGCTGAAGGAAAAAAAAATGCTCGCTAAGATAACAAGAACTTCTATCTTGTAGGGGAAGGAGAAATGGATTCCATTCAACAATAATCACCACCTCAAGAAGAGAGCTGATGAAGCAAATAAATCAAAGAAGGATATTGCACTGAGCGATTAGCAAGGCTACGACAATAAACAGCGCGTTTTTGCTGAGAAAGCATCATCCATACCGCAGGAATGCAGAGAACTAGGGCGTCATGCTCGCGAATACGATCCAGTCTGTCCTGCATCGTCTTTCGCTTAATGACCTCCTTTTTGCGCTGCGGTGAACCCCTGAAGGTAACATGCTTGGAAAGGCTAATAACAACTCAGATGACCCTCTTTCCATATGTATTGTTTGACAGACCTCGTCACAGTCAATAAGACCGAAAATTATCACGTTGCAGTAGATTTACTTGAAGCATATCACTAAGCTTCCCATGAATCTCACGAGAAATTGCTTGCACATCGAGCAGGGCTACGGAATCGGTGACAGAAGAAATCGCCCAAGAACGTTGCAGTACATCTAGCAAATCTCTCTCCCTCTGCAATTCCTCCCTGAAGAGGCCGGAAAAGTGACGCTATAGGCTCCGGAACGTACGAAAAATTTGCAGTTCATGACTGTTGTGACTTAGCTCAAGCAGCTCCGGCGATCTGTCATTTAAATATTAGAAAACGTGAAAACGGTTGCATACCTAACAAGCATCGCTTTCGTTGAAGGTGAAGGTTGCAGAGGATGCTCATGCGGCAAGCATGCATCGCCCGTTCGCAGCAAATCTAAAGCCTTGTTCAGAGTCTGTTCGGTTGGCAGAGTTATTTGCTCATCTGTACCCAGTTCAGCCGAAGACTGCCGTCGCAAATCCCGCTCAGATATCTGAAAGTTTTCTGCGTTATATTTATCTGCAACGAACTTTCACATCTGAGCACCATATCATTCAGGCTACAAATGAAAGATGAGCTAATTTCATTCCCTCACTGATACCTATCTCGTTAATAAACAAAGACGGGAACAGCCTCGAGTACGCAGGAATGTGACTGCCCATCCATGAACAATTACTAAAAAAGCAGCGCACGAAGTCGGAGAGGAACGACCCCATTTTAATGCGCAACTGCAATTGACTATTAAAGATCCACAAAGTAGATCGAGTTACACAGTGCCACAAAACAAGAAAACAAAGTAAAGAACAGCCGATATCGTGACAACATGCAAAAGACCAACAAGAAAAACAGAGAAAGTTCACTACGAAAAAGAAGTACTGTTGGTGCTGTTTATATGTACAATCACTTACAAGATTATAGGGCTTATATGCTATTGCACACTTCCGATACACTTAACAAAGGGGAGTGGGGTCATTTTTGGGGCTAAAATGATGTTTCACCTAGGCCTCCTCAAATACAAACGCCAACGCTGTTCACGCAACGCGTTTTTGTTATTTTTGTATTTCCACATATATTTTTAGAACGAAGGCGTCAGAAGCATAATCAATAATAGGGCAGTCAATTTCAAACCCCAACCAGTGAGTTCATCCCTGCTTCCCAAACCAAAATCAGGGCTGACAACCTTTTTGACGCCACGAGTCTCGTTGCTACTACTACCCAAAGCTACCGATTAGCTGCGGAACTTTCGTTTTCCGCTAGCGCTGAGCATGCAAAATAATTTTACTCATATTCTCAATTGGCTAGGGGCTCATTACGCTAGATGTCAAGCAGTTCACAATCTAAGTCATTTCTTCGGTTGTGACGCTCCGTTTTCGAAGCACCACCTCAGTGCCTTGCTTTCTTTTCCCCTCTACTCTTCTTTTCTCTCCTTTCCAAAAGTTATCTCTGCTACTAACAGCCGTCGATACAGAAACGATATGTAGGAAACAGAAACGACACTAGCCGTTGGAGCAGAGCGATCGCTGCTAGCAGAAAGAGGAGCCGACACAACACCGCATCTTCTGTATCTTTCCGCTGCACCGCGATTGAAATCGGTGTTCACCGTTAGCTGTGTCACCGACTTGCTTGTCCCCGCCACCTGAGAATATTGGCTCACTAAGAACTAACAGCTATTTCCGCATATGGATCAGACTGCTAAGACTAGGATATGAAAGATAACAATGACCTGCGCTCGAATTGTTGGCTAAATGCTACAGCCATCGCAATATCACAATAGGGAAGGAATGACTGTCGAAATGTGGCGCATGGCTTTATCGCAACATCAACTTTTCTATGCTCCCTTCCCTCAAATCATTTTCTAATACATTGTAGCATTCTTTATTCTCTCTTCTCTGAGGAAAAGCATTACAAACACAATTCGAACACTGTTTAACACTCATCTAGAGCAAGCTTCAAAGCTAAAACAACCCTGATGAGACGCACTAACATAGATATGAGCGATGAACGCATATGTTATGAAAGCAGTAAATTCAACAAATAAAAGGACCGTCACAGTGAACACAATCATTTCATGTGATCAATCAAACTTGTGGACGAGCAAGCAAAGTGATTCGTGGGAGATTGAAGGAAGAAAACCTGGAATCACTGCATAGAAATGAAAACAGACTCGAATATATCCCAATTAACATCTCCTTAAGAACTATTATCAGAAATAAGCTTCACACTTATATAACTTTTGCTATGTAGCGGTCAAATAGACAACATAAACAAAACTGTAACAAAAAATGTTGTAACAGAGTGAAGGCTTCTATGTAAGAAACCTTCGCGCAAGAATTCCTTTCGCGGAACACCTGTAACACCTGTACTACACCGCCGCCCCCCTTGAACCTCTGCTTGCATCCGCGTTTAATTGAGTCTAATCACAATGCAGAATTTTTCGGGAAAAAACCCCGTAAGTTTATTGAATGCAATAATTGTTCTTCATTAATCATGGTTTCATAGGCGACACATCTGATTATATACCACTCATGTCTACAACTTTACATTACAACAAAATCCACAATTTAAAGTCTTCTGTTACGGAAAACACTGAACAGTATACACCCTTTCCAAGCATCCTTATGAACTTCAGATGCCCACCCAGTAATCTTCGCTAACGAAGACAAGAAAAAGAAAGAGACCCACAACAGCTGATGCCTGAAATTTCTATTATGCAAGAAGGCAGAGTGTAATAAGCAACATTGCACTCACCACATCATGTGCTGGTAGCAACATTTGCCGTTTGGTGGATGTCGTCGGCTTATTTGAGTCGACTTCTGCATGTTTGGGCTCTGCGACCTTGTGCTCATCAGCGGTTTTCACAACGTTCAACTGTGACTGCGACTGCCCTTCAACAGGGGTTTTATCCGGTTCAACCACTTTCGTTCCCGATTTCGTGGAACCTTGACGGAATCGCTTTGTCATCATATCTCTTCTGCCATGCGCCGATCTGCTGTAGTGTACTCGATCGAAAGAATGCACCACACTGTGCGGTTCAACCGGCACGGGCACTTGTGGCGGAGTCGACTTCTTGCTTAACTTTGATGATGGCGCATCTACAGATGCCGAAAGCTCGAGCACTGCTTGCATTAGCTGAGGATCGCTATCTAGCGAGTTTTGCTCCTCCTCAACCTCATCGGAAGATAACGGGATTTCAGGAACGTAGAGTGGAGGTAGCCATGAAACTTCACGCACTGGATCGGGACTTGCAGGTGATTCTTGAATCGGTTCACATAAAGCATCTGATTCGGATGCGCTTGATCCAGTACGCGCATCCGCCGACTCCTGTTCTAGCAGCCGCACTTGTGCCATCGCCGGAATTTGTTCCACTTGATCCACAACAACACTGCACTGAACTGATTGTAGAATACTCCGTTCCAAGTCGACGTTATTCTCAATTGGCTCCTTTAAAGACTCAATGGGATATGCTGCTGTCCCACTAGATGGAGGTGCAACTTCGATAACCGATTCTGGTGGGTGGTTATTGCTGGCAGCTTGCACATTTCCTTGAACTGTTTGAAGCAGCTGTGCGGATGAGTCGAGGACGGGGCCACTACCTGTCAAGAAGCCCTTGCCGTTTGGCAAAGAATCACTGTGTGGAGTGTGCATCTGCAAGCCACATAACCTCGTCGACCCATCATCATATCGCTCACATATCGCATCAATCTGCAAAATCGCGCTTTTGAAATGAGAAAACAATCTCTGCAGAAACGGCGATAACGTATTCTTCAAGAAGAACTACTCGAATATATTAGTGTTCTAACCTTTCCCCGCATATAGATGTCGCCACAAGTGCTGATGGTAGCATCGTTAAGAACGGTAACAACGCTCGACATAGATGCATCAGCATCGCAGGCGATCATCTCCCTACCCACTACGTGGCCATTCTGTAGTGGTGGCGATGATCTCTCGAGAATTTCCAGTGAATCACTCCTCCCAACTCTGTCGTCTTTTCGCATCTAAAAACTACTATAGCAACCAACATAAATACTCAGTACCCTCAGCAAAACGTATCATGTTCGCAGACCGTGGTCCATATATCTTCCGGTCACTCTCTGCTGTGGTACGTTGGCATCTAACTGTGATGAAGCGCGTGCACTCGCCAAAGCGAGATGCGTGTGAGCGTACAGTACTCTCTGTTGGCTCCCATGCCATTTGAACACAACACGAGGGAGCCCCGACACATCCGTAATGCACTTATCAAGCCTTCTGCCTAACCTCGATTGTAAGCATTCAAAATTCACAATCCACCGAAATCAACCTCTCTCACAACATCGGTTTTACATGGTTGCATAAGAACGACGAGCAAAACCGATCAAAAATGATCAGGTACGTACAGCATAGATGAAACAAAAACTTCTTTTCAGTATAAAAAAAGACCGCATCCTTGAACTGCAATTTCCAACAACACCAGAATTTCATAAGCTATTTCTGAGCATCGAGTGTGATCTTACCGAATATGCATTCTAATTCGTTTCTATAATTGCTTGCGTTCCTCTAAATTTATTTTGTTATAGTATTTTCCAGTTCCACATATACTAAAAATTCCTGGCCTTTCCGGCATCAGTACCTCTTCCTAACTGCTGGGTTCTGCAACTACTTTGCAATTCTTTCCTATTTTTGGGGAACACCTTTCACTTGGCGAAAGAAGCGTTGAAAATTCAGTCGGCATGCAGTTCTCACCGAAATACATGCTGTAATGCAAAACAGTTAAGCTATAAAATAAAAAATTCATCAGTCTTTTGAGACCAATACCATAATCTGAAGGAGTGGAAAATCATGTGTGCATAGACTGGTTTGAACTTTGTCCCTCTTTACCTGGTTTTTATCAGCTTCTAAAGCACAAATCAACAGCCGCCAGCCACTAAATTAGAACAAGGAAAACTGGCATTTGGAATATTTGAAATTTTCAGTTATAGAAAGTCTGCTGCCACATATCCCACCAATAATTCGCTGCTGAATTTCTCTGATAACTTCTCTCTGTTCATTGCAATCATCCCTCTTAAACACTTCAGTTTCAAATATTCCCTGACATTCGAGCAAAAAGTGTCTTTTTGATGCATATCTGTATTCAAGTTTCGGCGATGGAATTCGACAGCCACTCTATTTGCAATGAGAAATCCAACAGCACAACGGGCAACGAATCCACGCTCTCGCCGCCCCCTTCACAAAATATTACTGCAATGGCCGAGGTAATGTCCTGTGAGAATCGAATGTAGCTTGCATAATGAAATGAATGAAACTTGACAAATGAGTCCCAGCAACAATGCTATGTGCGCCAAGAGTATTTGTATTTGCCAATTCCAAAAAGCAGTCGATGGTGGTGAATTCGAACAAAATACGATTCTAGACACATCCGACACCATGTGCAATCCAAGCAAATTGATCGAACTCAATCCCAGGTTCGAATTTTCGCATCGATGATGTAGAAAGATATACACTATACGGTGTTTGCTTCTTTGGTGCAATAAAATTGTCTGTATTCGCATAAGGCTGACTATGACCGCTCAGCAGCAAAATCGATTCAATAATTCAGTTCCGTAAATGAGTTTTGAAAAGAGAGGCGCAACTCGGGAACCACGTTCTACAGTTAAGAAGCCACATGAGGCAACAATTACGCAACATCTTCAATCACTTCATCATCGAGTGCGATAAAATTAGGCAGTGTCCACTCCCTGACACCCATTAAATATTCGACCGATGTTTGCGATATTCCAAACTTCGTCAGAAGAACTTGTCCCCCTCTTCTTACCTCTCCTTCTCGCGCTACTTCTTATATACTCCAACCTATGAGGTAGTATAAAATTGAACCTTTACATTGTATTGGCATTCACTTTCCATCGCAGGTCTCTTCAGATCGACGGTAGCTGAGAGTCCCATTGATCAACATGCGCACCACTGGCCTGCCTGCATAACACGTCCACTCTGCCAGATAGTGACGCTCGAATAATGAAATGGCAACCGATGCAATCTATGTCTTGCCACTTCTGCAATAACAATATACGAATACTAGCAATTCCATTCAGCACATCAGAGTGCAAAGAATTGCAATCTCCAAAAGTGATCATTCGCAATGTTCTCTAATGCAAAATCACTCGATAAGATGTTTGCATAAGGAATGTAATAATCGCGACAATTGTTAATTACACTTATTGTTTGATGTTCTCTTCATAGAAACAATCATGTTGAGGACTCGCAAGTCGTTTAAGTGACCAACGAACAGAAAAAACAAATAAAATGGCTCGCCGATCTGCTATCATTCTTTTTCAGCGTTTATAATGACCACACATAAAATATCACCGAAATTCAACTTCAGCGGATTGCGATCAACCTTTCAAGTCACGTTATCATGCACTAATCTGTTTATTTATTTCTTGTATCACACACTTTTCATCCCGATTCATCCTGATTTCGGTCACTACAACAATTGTGGACAAAGATTAAATGCAGTCCTCACTGCAACACAGTCGGAGGTCAAATAGGACTGGTTGGAAGCCACTCAATGCCATCATATTTTTGGTCACTAGCGCTGTTTCTATCTAAACAGGCTGTTGTTGATCTGCGTGCTCTGCAATAAACCACCCGACGGTAATCGTTTTGTGTCACCTGCAAGTTTGCCTTCAAATTTTCAAAGGTGCCGCGCAATTTGAACGAACCATCGACAAATGAGGAAAAAATCAACGATAGGTTGTTCCCTACATTGTCTCTTACTGACCTTACCGACCTCGATAACGAGAATACGAGAGGTTATAAAGTTCACATAAACATAAAAACAGGAAGCGGTTCACGAAAACATCACCAGTGGAAGCACTCGGCATGCGATGCAACTACTGCGAGGTATAGCTAATCAATGGAAACAAACAATCAGAGTAGACAAGCAGTAAATGCAACGACGATAACATCATTCACACTATGACGGCAGCAACGGCATCGCAGTGGTAGTTAAACAAAGCTACTAGCTATGAGCACACACAATGCATCTACAACCAATTGCAAACTCATACAATCCCCTCACCCCTCCCCCCATTCGAGTCAAAAAAAGTGCAGCTCGCACCTTATCCACTAAAGATGCGCATTCCGAAATGATGCAAAAAGCCGAGCTGGCAACGTCGAATCGACGAAACGTCCACCACTCAATGCGAGTTCGACTCCACGCTCCGGAGCGATATGCACACAACGACAAGCCTATGCGAGGGCGCCAATTCGAATGCTCACATAGAGAAAGAAACAGAGGACTATCATCGAATGACAGAGAAACGAAACGTTAGCCGCGTTGCGATAAGCACGCAGCACAACAAAACATTGATCGTCATCGTACATTATTTCAGAGATAATTCCCTCTCTCACAACGAATCAGGGAAAAGGCGCGCGCGCCAAATTTGAATGTTTACCTTTGCGGAATTTAAGCGCGCAAAATCATCCGTTTCATAACGTGTGTGGGTCGCATCGATGAGCCGAGAAAAGACTTTCAGGGGTCGGATCAGGGGGGGGGGGGGG
>JAARMF010000494.1:32397-47849 GCA_022844705.1 Toxascaris leonina | reverse complement strand
CATTGCGTCGTTTTTCTCCATGCATTCAATAACTGTCTTCTTCTAGCTTGGATTTCCAGTGAAAGAACCTTTTTTTGTGCGCCAAATCCTTTCACCCTTTCCCGAGCTTGGGGGCGGAATGCTTCTACTCGAGGCACGTCTTGCTTTAATGGATTTCTCTGTGTCATAAAAGGTCGTCTATGGGTCTCAGCTATCTCATGGAGGTCATTTTCAAAACTGTAGAAGGCCGATGGGGAATCGTTGCATCCACTTCATTCGAGAGAGTGTGTGATGGAATAGGCAGAAAAATTATGTTCGTTTTTTTCTGCATAGACGAGCTCACTGGTCACTTCACTGTTCTGTTGCTGTCTTTAGGATGGTCAAAGGTCCACTCTGTAGAATGCATCGAGGGTGTGCGTTGGCATATGATTTCATATTCAAAACTCAAATTCATATGTATATTTTCGGCCGATGTCTCATTCCATAACGTTCATATTACTGCATATTGTTGTCTGTTATTCCACTCCGTTGTTAATATGCATAAGACAATATATAAATGAGTCTATCGAAACGACGATCTATATTGCTGAATCAAGTTTGATGCAATAAACAGGCTGAGGTGTAGGTGGAATATGCACACAAGAGAACCTGCTGGGAGTACATTCAATCATATAAAGCGGTTATTGAGAAATGCGTTCTTGAAAACGAGGGTGGGAAATGCAGAAAGAGAGAATGAGAAGGTGCTGAAGGAGTATTGTTTATTGCATCAAAAAGGGGAAGGGAAATGCGGGCGGAAATGAAGAAATGTTTTGAAAAGAGGAGAGCAAAGGTTAACAATTAAAAAAACTATGGAAGAGAGGTTAAGTAAAGGTGATGAACATGTGAAACATCAATGAAAATTGCAAGCAAATGATGAACAGAAGAGAAGAAAACTAACCGAAAAGAATGAAATGCAGTTAGAGGACAGGAAGAAAAAGGCGGAAAGTAACAGAAATAGGTCAAACAGAGTATTTATTATTTGGCGATGTTTTTATTTGGAAAATATTACTTGGCGACGTTTCACTTGCCTGTCTTGCCAGGTGCGGTGCCATCCGCCATCGTCATTTCCTCTGCTTCTTGTAACCGACGAGTTTCAATATTTCTTTCTATGATAATTTACATGAGTCATATCCTGCCCGTCTTCTGATGCCCATGCACTAAATAGCGGTTGTCGCAAAGGATTGATGTATATTATGTGCCCAATTCAGAGCATATATCTTGAGCTAAAGGAAACATCGTTTTCAAAGCGGCAGGAACAAGTGGTACATTATGTTTTGAGAGCATTAAAAACAACATTTCAGAAAGCAGAAAGAGATTAGGGGTATGCATAATGCGGTGGATTGCTGCGTCAACGCCTCGCTGGCCCTTGTTTGCCTGCTGCCTGCTTGATGGTTACTCATAATACGTTGTCTTTGATTCTTTAAGCATTTCAGAAGCACGTTTACTTGACGTCTTTCATTGAAGAATGGTTGCTACGATGGATGACACCTCAAACAGTGTTCGTCCTACTGATAACGAAGAATTTATTATCGAAGGACAAGTTGCCGTGCAGCTGAAATTCGGTGAGTTTGAGACTTGCAAATAATAGTGTTGGGTTGCAAGTGGGGTTACTAAATGTACTCGTAGGTGCGGAGATTAGGAGAGAGAAAACATCTCTTCGAAGGGTACTGTGGTGATGAGGTCGATTTCGTTACCCGTTAAGGTGACAGTGGAGCGGACTTTTTGTTTCGCAAATCAATCGTAAAGGAGATAACTTTAGTGTGTTTAAAGCAACACTGATAAAAGCACAGCTTGCATACCAACTCGAGAGGTTCGCTGCTCATGTGGAATTAAATTGTCGCAATGAACTGATGACTTGAGGTAACCACGTGGCGTTTAATAATCTCATCGCAGTTTCCACTGCTGATTTGAAACTGCTTGACGCGAAGCCATCCGCACTCATATAAACACATAGAAGGTGGTCATGACCTACTTTGCAAAAAACTTCGATGAAGTACACAATCCTCAGCTGTTGTTCTGATCGTTTAGTTTGGTCGACGAGTTTCCAAAAAGTGCATATAGCGATGGCCTCACCGGCTTTGTTCCCAGCATCTTTCAAGGGTTCATAGCATTTCAGCGTTTTGCTTTCCGCAATGTTGTCGCAGCCTTATCCCATATCTTCATTTAACTTGCATCGTGACTTTCGTTCTTGTCAATTTTATGGTGTTTTTTTTAACCACAGCTGCATTGTTCTTCGAATTTACTTGTTAATCTCTTATAGAAACTCCTTAGGGCTCTAAGGGCAACTCTACCGTATGGGCAGATGCACGTAGCACCTTTTGGTCGAAGGACACACAGAGAAGAGGGAGAGGGCTTTAGGTAAAGTTCTGTAGTATTTCAAGATTGCCTTGTTTATGGGCACTTCAATATACGTTTATTTTGTTTTATATAAAAGTGAGCTGTAATTATTTTAGTACATTCGGGGGTTGAAATGAACTCCTGCGAGGGCTATCATCCTGACTTTGTGCATCAACACTTTGGCGACAAGTTAGTTTTCTTTCCAATTATTCATTTCTTTTTCGCCTTTTTCCATCTTGAGCACATTGTTCAACTGAAGCTGCTCCTCTCGAATAAATTGATAACTTTTTAAGTCGTCATCGAAATATTTCACGTTGGATAGGGAATCATTCGGTTGGACCAATAAATTAACACCGTTTTATAGTCAACACATAAAGGTTGTTGGCATTGGAGGAAAATATGTTTCCGGCAGGTAAGGTGGTATGGTGGTGTGAGGGAAGGGAGCGGAAACGAACATTTGTGGAAGTGCTAAACGTGAGGTTGGTTCGTTCTCTCAAAATTGTCTTGGTGCTCCATCACTGATGGCGCTATAGTGAAATGCGATTGAATTCGATCATAACAGATAGCGAGGTATTTGCTATAGACGTTGCCCTTTGTTGCTGTCGGCACTCTTCGATGTGAACGGCTAAGCATCTCTTAATGCTGTTAGAGTAGTGTTCTCTTTCTTATTTTGTGTTTTTATATACTCAAACATCACAATAATATTGCAAGAAATCATCCACACCTATAATTTCAGCGATCTATTGCTCTCCCCTATGTAATCTGTGCACTTAATTTGCGCAGTTTTGTAGGAGGGAGTAAGGAGATTAAAAGGAAAGAAGCAAAACAATGTTAATAATTGCAGAAGCACAAGTATTAAGTTTACCTCTAATGGTGTCTGCAACGCTGTCGCTTTATGCAAAATGTAGTAATGTTTTCAGGGAGACAATCTTCGGTTATAAAAATCTGGAAGTAATACTTTATTACACGGACGTTTCCATGTACATATATCCGGAAATCAAATACGACAAGGAAATTTCATCGGTCTCAAAAGAACTTAAGGTTAGTTTATGAAGAGGTTGTGCGCAAGTTATGCCTCAAAAAATCCTTTCAGAACTATTTTGACTGTGGATCATCGAAAGTAGCACTTGAACTTGCTAGCATAATGGTTTTTAGAGGGATTTTTAAACTTGGATGATCTATAACCCTCCCGATAGATTTGTTTCCAGGGGAAGGGCGATAAATCCCGCCTATCCAATTACGGCTTGAGAGGGGAAAGTGAAGTGCTTCAGTTGGTTCACTGGGACTAGTGAGCGCAATGCAAATCGGTTGGGACGATGACAGGTTTGGAATTTTGGGGCCTTTTTAATTCATATTGTGGCTGCTTGCTGCTCTAAGTGATTTCGCTTACTCTGAAATGCAGCAGGTTTGGCTCTCTCGGTTGTTTTCGTACATGGAAGGGCTTCCTCAACCAACTATGTTCCCTACTTCCCTCTCCTCTCCCCCGCCCTCCTTCACCATCTCTTCCTGAAAAGATATGCCCATGGGTTATTTCAAGGTTTCATAAAGTTAGGTAAAGATTCAAGAAACAAGGTTCATGAATGTGTGAGGCAACGTTGTCGCTTCTAAATATATGGCGTTAGTGTATCAAATCTCTTCTGAGGTGTGCATCAAAGATGCTGTAATCCTCTTTATCACACCTTCTTGTCAGCCGTAAAAATTTATTTATGAATGTGTCTGCACTCTCTGTAAAATGTTTGTTCTGAAGTCATTGCAATGGATTACGGGGAGTGCAGTCTAATCAGCATCGAGAGCGAAGTGCTGCACAATTGAAAGATGCTTATCGAAACCCTAAAGCAAGCTGCAGCATACGGTCTCAGATTGGCGTATTGCCCCATGGGCTATTGTAAATCTTTCTTCACCTTTAGAGAGATGATGTGATGCTAATAATTGGGATGCGGAAGCAATTCCAGAATAACATTTATGTTCACAGAGAATCAAAATGAAGTGTTCAAATGAATTCGTCACTAAATGCTAATTCGGAATGAGCAATGCTTTTAATGACTGGACCTTTCGATTAGCGATCGTTCCGATTGCCTGCACTGGTTGAATGAGCAAAGCACCTAAGTAAACGAGCCTTGAAGGGTTAGCTGAACATGCTTGATGTCGTGAATTGTGCTGCATCAATGATAGTGGCTAACTCTAGTTGCATAGATGTATGCAGCTGGATGGTTTAACGTTGCGTTACATCACTGCTTCACACTATATCCATCTCTTCTATTGTACCACTTATCATATAACTAGTCATAAGCAGCTGAGAGGCCTCAGAATAGTGAGTATATATTTTTGCTGTAGCGGAAAGGCAGTAATGCATTTTGATTTGCTTTTATTTGGTAGGGATGCACATCTGCAGTGGTCTGTTGCATTGACACCAACTGTCATGGGAGTTCTTCCAAAGAAATTCACTGAAAGTAGTTGTCGATCTGTTACATCCATTGTTTTTGCTTTTCAGATATGGCTATCCATTGAAAAAGTTTTTTAGCAGTGGACAGTGCGATGACTCGTTGTAGTGGTTTTGTGTGTACAAAGCAGTTAGTGCTGCTTGGAAGTAGTGCTGTCATTTGATCGCTTCAGATTCCACCGAACTGCTGTCGTATCTTACCTCGAGAAGATTGACGATTCGCTGTTTTCGCTTCACTTATCAATCAACTCAATCGGCCACTTTGCTTTTGAGACCACGAGCATTCGCTCCACTTGTCAGTGCTGTTCATTTGCAGGCAGATGACATCATCAAGCTGTTAAGAGACCAGCTACCCTCATCGCAGGTCGATATGATGGTTTCAACGATGGATAACTTTAGATGTCATCTGAAGGCACAGGATTCTTTCAAGCCATTCGGGGAACTGCTTTCGAAGTTTAATTTCGGTAACATTCTGAGATGTGCCATATTTGCGTTATTTTTTAAGCAACTCTGAATATCGTTTCAAGTGTTTTTGCTCGAATCTTTGTATTTGTAGTGTAATGCAATAATGGATCATGAAAATGGCCAATTAAAATAAGCGTTTTTTTAGTAACTTCATCCGCATTTTAGTAACCTCATCCACATTCCTCTGAAGCCGTCTACAGTAAGGCGAAGTCAAAATTTATGGATGGATTGGCGGAGATTTCTTTGTAGCTAATTGACGTTCCGATTTTAGGTGGACGGGAGATGCAAGTACTGAAGGTGAGTGAAGGCTCACCTCAATTCGATGCGTATTTAGCGCGAGTACAAACCATCGCTTTGTGGTATATCGACGCTGCTCAATACACCGACAACGATGACCCTCGATGGGTGCACTACTTTGTGTGAGTTTTCCTTACTTTGCAGTTACGATCTTGATGCAGAGGAGATTTAGACCATAAGCTGCACGTTCCTATCATGCTCAGCCAAGGAAGAAGGGAGGGATATGGCTCTTCATTTGGGCGTCTATTTAGGCTTTGCAACCTTTCAGATTTTAGATTTTCTAAGTCTGACAATTAAGAAATGTTATTTAGAAACTTACTCAGGTTAGAGATAATAAGTGGAGACTCTGTTTCCGGGGAATTATTGTTTTGAAACATTCATTCCATCGTATGCACCATTGTTGAGCCAGAGCTTAGCTGCTTCAAGATTTCAACTGCATTTCTCATTGCAAAGCGCTTGTTTATTTATTAGGATGTTATTAATTCCACTTCCTCAATTCTTTGATGTCATGTTGCTCTTTTAAATGCACATACTGTTGATATTCAATATTCCCGTTATAGCAGCCATAATTTTGGAGAAATCTTATTGCAGCTAAATATATCACTTATTCATATTGATTCCTAAATGCCATCACTGAAGAGTGAAATAATAACATTTATTGCATACTCTCTTAATACACAACGTTTAGTGATTAATAAAGCGAAGGAAAACTAGAAAGTGTAATGTAGGGCTCCTGAGTGAAACTGTAAGGTAGCATAAATAAATTGAATAACGTTGGGAATCATGAAAACCCACAAAATTGCTGTGTTCTGGAAAAATTCAAGTGCAGCGTTGCAGAAAAGAGAATTTCAGAAAAGAAACAGCTGAGAAGTGATGACGTCATAAAGATTTCAAAAAGAATGTTCCTTCGGGATCTCACAAAACTAGAAAAGGTTCGTATCTTTGTGATCATCATTTCTGATTCTCATCGATAGTTTGACGGCTTTCAAAGGAGAAAACAACGTTTCCTGCAGATATGAAGCGACGAAAAGAACTGATGGCGAAGGTACTCGTTACGCACTAGCTGGTTATGCTTCAATTGTTAACTTCTATTGCTATCCGGAGATGTTGCGTCCCAGAATCGCTCATATTCTTCTCTTACCTCAGTATCGGCATGCTGGCAATGGTGCTAAGTTCTTGCAGGCGATCTACAATGATCTTGTTCCTCGTCGCAATATCAAGGATATTACAGGTCAGTTACACTGTGATAGTTGGAGTAATATTGCAAAACGGTGGAATTGTTTTAGGCGAAAGATGAATACATACATTTGGGAGCACCGAGGGGAACATCATCGCGGTCAGCCTCGTCAGTTGTATCGATCGGTCTTTGTTTGGAGAGTTCCGATCAAAACGTTATCCATTCGTCTTCTTTCCTTTCTCGTTTCCTTTCGATTAACCTTTCTTCTCATCTGACAAGTACGCATTCCCTTGTCGGATATGGTCGCGCTTATTCTCGAGCGTAAAATATTGCGATTACAAACATCGAGTTGTTTCCTCCATTCCACTGTATTTCTCTAAATTTATTGTTTTGGATGAGGCAGAAATTCACTGGAGTACTAATCAACCGTATATTTAATGAGGCACGTTTATTTTCAAGCATGGTAATGCATGCTTCTTTCACTTCTTCTGCTTGTGAGTTCATCCTTAAGATGACCCTTGACCTCCCATGTTTTGCAGCGGAGGATCCAGGCGAATCATTCATTCATTTGCGCGATTACGTCGACTGTTGCAATTGCTCCAAGCTGCCAGAGTTTGCTGTTGATAATCTCAAGAGGGGATTTACTGCCGAAATGAAAGATGCTGCACTCACGAAACTGAAGATAAACCCGGTAACATCATTATGCGCTTTTCATCATATTCCGCATTGAATACATCCACGAACAATATCGAAAGCTAATGGCTCTATTGCGAGATTCTTTGCTAGTTGAGGAGATCGGCTGTGAAATAGGGAGAAATGCTGCTGATTCTTGATTGTCCTATTGAGTAGTGGCCATCGTGAAACATATAACGCAATTCGAGCGATATAACTCTTCATTTCGCTTTCACACAATCCCTTTGCGCCGTTGTTTATTCACTTTTCGTTTAGATCGTTTTACTTCGTTCTTGAATTATTTGAGCAGTTCTAACAAACGTTACTCAGGGTTTGCGAAATTGGCGGATAGTTGGTCTATTTATAGTGGTTTTTCCTCCTTCGCTTCCTCACTAGGAAATCCAAAAGTTCCTATTTGAGTTTGAGGGTATTGCAACCAATGTGTATTTATTTGCTCATATGCCACTTCCTTTCATTGTGAAGTGCTCATTTTAATGCGGTTGCAAGTTTATCGTTCTGCACCTTGCGTAGAGTTGTTCCATTTCAATGAAATATTTAATCACTGACATAGTTAGTAGGTAACAATGAGAGGAGGCATATAGGGGTCTAGGTTTTGCCACTTGGACAACCATCTCTTATAAGTTTCAAACGATAGCAGAGGTATTTTTATCGGCTCCAGTTCCATCCGCTACAAAATGAGCTATTTATGGGAGGCTGCTTCCCCCCTTCCTCAGAAAGTTTGAACGCTTCAAATTCCTCTGCAATGTGTGAAGAAGTACCGTTTATTTGTTTGTTTGATTCGTGTTTTCCCGTCAGAGGCAGGCAAGGCGAGTCTATGAGATCTTACGTTTGATGAATACAAACACGGCGGACGAACAAGAAATGAAGGCGTATCGCATAGACGTGAAAAGAAGGCTCGAGGCTCCTTTGAAGGTTGTTTGATTCATTTTTGCTCAACATGAGGATGTACCATTTATTAACTCTTGAATAGGGTGGTTATTACGTGATTGGAAATGAAATGGGGAGAGGAGGGGAGTGAAAGAGTAGGATTTGCAGTAATTGAGGGATAGGCAGGTCTATTGTCAAATTGGAGGGTTGGGCTTGCCACTGTATTTCATTCAAATGATCGTACCATCAACCAGCAATAGATTCGCGAACAAGTTCACCGTCTGCCCATATATATATATATTTAAGGAAAAGGCTGTATAGTGAAAGTTTTGCGAGTGAGTGTTAAATTCGTCTTGCGTCGCAAAAGTTTACTTGAAATTAGTGACGATGGTACTCGATGAAAAAGCGTCGCATCGGTTAGAGTCTTCGTTTATTGATCGGTTTCTTATTAAAATTATCTTGGCAATGAATATAGTGAAGTTGGAGAAGGGATTTATCAAGCTGGCCTCACTGCCATCATTGGAATTATTTTGCAATCCGAAGCAGATTTGACCATCTTTTATGAACAGTTATAAAATGTTATTACTGCGATATGCACACATCAGACTGAATTATGGCCCTGCCGAGAGCCAGCAATCACCCGTCTTCCCTCTATGAGACTAATGTGTTCTTTTTGGTTATCCTGTGATCGGTTGTTCGGAATGCAAGAAACACATTCGCTTATCGATGTGTCTGTAGTATTGTTAGTGTTGTGCATGACTGCGTATGGGTCAGTCTTTCACGTATGTGATAACGATCACTCACTTGTCGAATTAGTATTCCACTGATTTCGCGATCAGTTGTTCCTTTCAGCCAGAACCGCGAATATGCTCAAAAGAACTTTGTCATTTAGTTGTCTAATCGACCAAATTTGATTCCTGTGTTATACGAGAAATGAATGACATATTCGAAATTTTTTTGGTTTGATTTATGATGCTTTTAAGCGGAAGCTGCTGTTTCCATTAGTGACTTTACTGTCGCCACACTGATTTGATGTCGAAATATGGCTGCAATATTTATTTCGTGAAGTGATTCAAGGGAATCAAAGCCTGGGGAGGATATGCTTTGAAATCATTGGCTACAAAATGTTTGGTTAGAGGATATGAAGACTTATGATTTTTTGATTGTTGATCGAGTCGTTGCCAACGTATTCTAGTTGACCTTTCATTTCCTTCTCCCCTTCCTGCTTTCCCCTGCCTCTTGTCCCCATCCTGCTTCCCTCTTCACTCTTTCAACATTTTTCACATATGGAGGGGGATCGTGATTATGCTACTTTGCATCATTTTAAACGGATTCTGAGTTGTATGGCAGTGCTTTTTCTTTGGATGCCTCAAACACATTACTGAATGATATGCAGAAAAGCGATCGGGATTGGCGTAAACTGAGGAGAGCACTTGATGAGAAGGAGATGACGAGTGTGGCGGCGAGTCACATGAATATCGACAAGAAGATGAACTTGCTGCAGCAGATGTTCGATGACGAGATCGTCGACTACAAAACCACTATCAATCGACTCCAACTCTTCTCCGGATTGTTCTGATACCACTTATCATATTTCACTTGATCACTTGATTGACCGGACTGTCGAACGTCCATGACGCTGCCGGTCACAATGCGCTTCCATTAGGGTACTGAGGCCCGTGGTTTTGCATTGTTGTAGCCAATAAGTGACGCCACCCCGCTGGCCAGGCGAGCAGGCCAACTTATCATATTTAAGTATGCTTAATATATGCGATTGCAGAGAGGTTGTGGGGGAGAGGGGTTGCTGAAGTACTTTACTGCATTGAATGTTGGTTAGCTAGAAAGTTTTTGGGGCACATGCGAACTATAGTTGTGTGGAATAGGATGTGGGCTCAATAAGTCATTGGATTTGAGGGTAACAAAAGAGTGCTTTGTGGAACTAAATGAAGATGAAGAAAAGTAATCGGCGGAAGCGTAGATAAGCTGCAGTCGCTGTTCATCCGATCGGATATATGCAACCTATGATTTCCGATGTGTTTTTTGTGCGGTCGCTGTTGTTTGTGGATTCTGTCATATATGCTTCTTGATCACAATCTCAGATGTTGGAGGAGTGATTGCTCGAATAATTGTTTTTTTATATGAAACGGAAGTTATCGAGTCCTTGAGTACTCAAAAGGCTTCACTGAGTTTTATTAGAGAAGTTTCTCTAACGAGCATTTCGTTGGCTGTTTCATTATGCATGGTTAAGCATTAAATGTTGTAGGCAAGGATGGGCAGCACATGTCGCGCATCCTTGTTTAAAGTGTTGAATATTTGCTGAAGTTAAAGCAGTCATGGCTAAACAGTTGAAGGTGTTCTTCCCAGAAGTCACTTGTTCTGACATTGTAAATTCGCTGATATTACTTTCATGAATCCACTTCACTCGGAGTGTATGTGTGACATACTATATTGCCGAATTGCTTTTTGCACCTGTGAAATGCAATAAATTTCTTTGTGACAAACGAAAGTGGATTGAGCACTTATATGGCGCATGACCACGCAGTTCTATTATTTGAATGCATTTCAATTAATATATCAGTTCATCAACGAAATCTCGTCATTTAAATGAGTTGCCTCAAATTTGTTGCTTTATCAAGGTCACTGGAAAGCTTTTATCGCATCCCATTCTACTTTAGTTATCGGAGGGAGGAGGCGGGGATATATGCAAGTTTGTGAAGTTTGAATTCAATATTCCTGCATGATGTTGGCAATTTTCATTCCATTTCATGAAGCACTCCATTGTAGTGTATTACTATTAGACATTCTCAAGTCTTAGTTTTAGAATGAACGGTTGATATTTGCAGAGATTTTTTCTTGCAAATGAGTGACGTGAAATCAGTAAGTGCTACATGGTTCACGGTGAAAACAACGTGAGAGTACTGCACCACTGAGTTTCATTCTTCAAAACTGAATGACCTCAAATTACTTCTCACTCAGAATTGGGTTTTGATTGGAATCGGTGGCGCCGCTATTGTTGCGTTCCCCAGCAAGCTGCTTACATGCTGAGTGGTGGAACAACTTTCAAGGTGGAGTTTTAAGGGCAGTCAAGATTTCGTTATCACGTTATCTGCTGCTGTTCCATAGATAATATAACTAGGAAGGTGATTGATATGTAACATGAAGTGGTATATTTGTTGAGATTTCGTACGTTGAAATTTTTGCTAAGTGTTTCATCGAAGCAGATAAACTCGTGTAATTCAAATGATTTTTTCAGATGGACGAATTTTCGTTTCCTTTCCCACCTTACGACATACAGGTATCGTTGATGGGTGAGATTCGGAAGTGCATAGAAGGTGGGAAGGTTGGAATATTTGAATCACCTACGGGTACTGGTAAGTCATTGAGTACAATTTGTGCGACGCTTACTTGGCTGGAGTGTTTTGAGCGAGAACAGCGAGAGCAACTCGAGAAGCAGCTCAAAGATGCTGAAGACGTCGGTAACGGTAAGGCCTTTGCTTTTGAGTTTTTTGAAGGGGATCGTTCTAGTTAAGGAAGTGTATTTCTATCATGTTTGATGTGCTTTGTAAATATTGTTTCGCTATTTTTTTCGTTTACATCGATTAAGGAAAGCGTTCTAATTGCTTGCATTCGGATTCAAACGATTGACTTTGATCACCTGATTGTCGACAGCAAATTATACAATTCTTTCAATGCTGGAAGAAGCGTATGCGCTTATATTTCATATTTTATGGTGTGTGCAGCTTTTCGGTGATTCAGCAGGTTGTTGAACGTGTTGGTCCATCTGCTCTGCCGTGATGTACATATCCATACATTTATTTCTGAACAAGTTTTGAAGTGATGTTGCTATGTTCAGAAATCGGTAGAGTCTTATGCCTTGTTGGGTCATCTTCCATGATCAGCATGGTGGTGAGAACCGATCGACTGAGTTTCAACAGCAAGTTGAGGTTTCAGTTGGTTTTTAGCGATCGAAATCCGGTCTTGGTTTTCCTCGGCTTTTTGGTTTCCACCAAAATTGGGTTTCTCTAATGCGTTAGATTTCTCTAATCAGTGAGCGACCGACACTTTCGGCTCTTTTCAATCGAACTTCATTAGTAGTCTAATGTTTACAGGCGCATACTGACTGAAATCCTAACCACAGTCGTTTACATTGGGTGACGACGGTTTGATGGCAAATGTGCACCTGGACACTTGCCGTTGTTTCACAGGTCACACGAATCATTAGGGTGCATGTTCTAAATTATCGTTGAATATTTAAATCAAGGTAAGCATTCAGACGATGAAGAAGATTGGGTGGCGGCGTACAAGAAAAAATTCGAAGCAAAGAGAGAGGTGAGTGGAGCTGAAGAGAAGCTGCAACTTCTGAAGCGAATTGATGAGCGCATCAAGCAGGCTCGTTCCGACAAAAACGAGCGTAAACGAAGGTTCGCTGCAACAGAGACAGACGACGACTTTCCTTTGGTCAATGAGAGCGATGAAGACCCTGACAGAGTTGGTTTTTCACACTGGAGCTAGTTGATCCTTAGGAGATGGATACGACGGAAAGTTAGTTGGATAGCGATGATGAGAAATAAAATGGAGGCCATTCATAGTCATTTCTGTAGTTATTATGGCACTGTTTCAACAGCGTCCCTCAGTCGCTGCAACAGAAAACTATGGATTCCGGGAAGAGGGGTTGGGGAAGGGGGCTTTCACGAAGCGAATCTTATTCTAATGCACTGGCGGCGAAGTGTGCAACTCTCGCCTCATTTGGGCAGTGAAGTTTATTCAACTGCTAAATAAATGAATCAAGAATGAAGCATGGCATTCCGAATTGCGTGCCTGGGGATTCTGATATCGTGGGTGGCCAGAAGATGACGCCAGATTTGAAGGGTAAACTGACAGTGTGCGCAAAAAAGTATTTCGTAGATGAGAGAGTTTGACAACTTATGCGAAGAAGCTCTCCAGAAGGGACTATATTTGGGTGTAGGAAGAGGGGGAAGAAGGATTATGAATTCGGGAAGGGGGACGTTTTTGAGGGGAAGGTTGTATTAGAACTTTGCGGTGTAAACGTTAATGTGCCTTCTTGGACATTAGTAGGATAACGTGCTCGAGAAATAAGAAACTTACGGAGTCATCGATGAATCTCGATGCGTATTGCTTGATGCCATTTCAGTTTTGTTGTGGCAATAGGGTAAGTAAAGGATCGCTATTAGTGTGATTCATCGTTGAAATTTGTGACATTGACAACCGAATGGTTGGACAGAAATTTATGACAGCCTATTTGCAGTATGCAGACCAATTTCTCCAAAAGTTCACCCCCTTTTCAAAATTCTTCGCTTGCCTTCTTGTCTCTTTACACTGTTTCTGGAAATGGCTCTCTTTGCGCTGTTTTTAAACCAATTCCACCTGAAATCATTGCAGTTGCAGCCTGAAATTGAGCTTCAAGCAGCAATTGCTCCTCCTTCGCTGAAGAAAGAAGGAGAATAGGAACAGGAAAAAGAATTTATTGTGCGTTTAATACAATTATAGGACATTGCTCCCGACGAGGAATACTCCAGTGATAGTGAGTCAACGTCTCAGAACAGTGAAAAGGAACCGTTTTGTACGAAGATCTTCTATGCGTCGCGCACTCATTCCCAGTTGCAACAATTTGCTAGCGAGATCCTCAAAACACGGTATCTTGTCATCTGTTATCCACCCGTTCAGTGCACCTATAGGTTCCCACGTTTATTTATGTGAATATGTACCTACGACCTAACCGGTGATCGTGATCGTGAACCTTTTACAAGTTAATTTGCAATTTCGGTGAGATTAACTCGGTCGGCCATTTGCTTAGACTGATATCGTAAAATGCCTTTGTTGGGTCTTTTGTTAACAGTCATTGTTTTTAAGGAGTGCTTAGTTCCAAAATTGTGATAATCGGCTTTTCGTAGTTGATCAATACGAGACACCTCGTGGAATGCTGTCGACTGGGGTGATTGATCCACCCGATTTTTTGCTCGTGGATTGAGTCGCTTCGTAAGTGATTGGTTCCGAAAGGCGGCGCTTACGAATACAAACGTAGGATGGATCAGACCGACTGAATCTCAGAGAATGACTTCAAGACGAACTTCTGAGTCAACAATCGTTTTTGATTTTCTTGGCATTTCAGTATTTGAAGATTTCATTAGTTCATGTGGGAAAGATCAACAGTCTGATGGTATCCGAAATAGCTTCTGAACCTTCAATTTCTGCATATTTTATATTGCGATGAGAAGAGAAGGAGGAAGGGCATGGCTAAACGGCAGTAATTAGCAGGTCAGTGAGATGAATAATCCATGCAAAGCAACTAAGAAATCCTTGTGTTCCTTCAAGCTTTTAATGACCCCAAGCTTTAATGTGAAATGCTCATCACTTCACTCTCGCCTGAAAACGCAGTTTGCTGCATCATTCCGCGAGGTATCGAGGAACGAGCTGAATGCCTGGCCTTATCTGATATGGCTTATCTGATTTTAATAAGCAATCGCTTTGATAAGCGGTCGTTGATCTCTTCAATCTTCTTTATCGTATCTGAGGTTTGTATGTTACAGACGCTAATCTATGACACGAATATTTAAGGTTTCGACCACGTATGGTCACAGTGGGCTCTCGTCAAGCTCTTTGTGCGAATGATGTTGTACGTTCGTTGAAGCACTCGCATTTAATCAACGAGAGATGTGATGAATTGAGACAAAAGAAATGTGTCAATAAGAGGGAGAAACTCGATGGAAGTCATAAGGTCTCATGCATTGATTCTTTGTAGACGGATGATGCAATAATGCCTCTCATTCACGGCATTTGCTTCTGCGTTATTTCAGAGATGCTGTTGTGGGCATCTACAAAGGCACTTATGTAGTTGATTAGACAAGAGTTCGTTAGTGTGGCAGGTGATGATTTGAATGGGCGGAAGTATGATCGAATCGTATTTCTAATATTTTCTCGTGATGCTCATCGTGGTTTCCACTCATTTATTTTTTGATTTTTGACACTGTTTATAGACTGATATTACTCAATTTCGAGACGACTGCGAAATTCACGCATCCATATCTTTGATTATCACCACATTGCCTCATCACTTGATCATTTGATTGACCGGACTGTTGAACGTCGACGACGCTGCCGGTCACAATGCGCTTCCATTAGGGTACTGAGGCCCGTGGT
>JAARMF010000494.1:0-29944 GCA_022844705.1 Toxascaris leonina | reverse complement strand
TACTCGCCGTGATGCGAAACCGTCATTGGGTAATGTGACCATTTTTTAAGTGTTGGCGCTCCACCGCCAACCCCAGTCACACCCTGATGAATTTCGCCGTCGGTTGGTTCACGCCTGCTTATTCAACATATTCGCAGGCGACCGTCATATCTGACGGTCCTTCGCGACCCTTCCACCGCATCGAGCTGAGCGGTAGGAAACCGACCTTATAAAGTATTTCATCTGATTTTTACATGTCTCCTTAGGCCTCCTGAACAGTCTTTCTGCCTTTGCCTTCCTCTCAACTGTTTTGGTGTTTATTCTGTTCCTTCTGTTGTGATGTTATTATTCTCTCTTACGTAATATGAAGATCTGCTCTATTGCATGATTGATTATCTAAATTCTTTCCTCTGTTGCCAAATTTACTGACGCATATTACATCGAGGGTTTTAGTCATTTTCCTTTTTTCTTTCTTTTGCGGCAGATGCAAACTATCCCCCGCTAAAGCTTATGCAACATCAATTTCAGGTTCCGAAGCGTGTCTCTCAATTTTCCTGCCCATACTGGAGGACAGATCCTATCGAAGATCTCACTGACCAGATTTTGAGTCTGAAGCTTCCCACCGTATCTAAGGTTGTCGAATCAGGGAAGGTGCTCTTCGCATGTCCCTATTTTGCTTCACGCAAATCTTTGGCCATGTGTCAGATCGTACTTCTTCCCTATCAGGTTTTCCCTATTTCTGGTCATTGTTTCGTTCATTTATGCAAAGGACGTTAAAAATGTTCGCTAATAATTTTGGTGATAATATACCTGGCGTTTTGTTATGCTTATACGGTATTCCTTTGTTTTTTATTTTCACTTATTTTTATTCTGTTTCTCAATCGTTGAAAAGTTTATTACTTTTATCTCAATCATTTTGTCATTCAAATTCATTTTGACTTTCCAACTCAAAATTGACCTTCTTTTTGCACCTTCCAATTCTGAAGGTATATTGCTATTTGTCATGCGGGTCGATGCGCTTATCTTGCTTCACATATATTTAAATAGCACTGTTTAAGCAAGCCAATCTTTCGTTCAAATCGGTTTTATGGCAGTGCAACATTAACCATCTATATGTGCCTTCATTGGTCCACTTACCGAAAGGGGATCCTTTGCAACTGTGGTAGTTGATGTAATTTTATGAACGTCATAAGTGCTTTCAACAAACTTTCTCTTACTGTCTAATTCAGCACCGCGAAAGGCACCGTATCAAAACTCACAGTGAACTGGTTAAGAGCCCTTGCAAGATAGCGAGAGCCTTCATAGTTTGTTGTGCAATGATGCGTAACGCATCTGTCCTAACCTATCACCATGGAGGTGACCATTCAAAACACGTCAAAAGACATTGAACAAGTGGTGTCTTCGATAGGGACTATCCGATTGGCAGTCATCTGCCAGGATGCATTTTGCGTCTTTTGGATTTCAGGTGCTTCCGGAGCGTCCTATGGCTTTCTACTTTTGGCTGCGTGTGTGTGTCCGATGGCGTCCGATGGCTGTAATCGGTAGCCTTACGATGATGAGACAGTATGACAAATCAAAAGGGTCAGAGGGGGAAATATTTCGTCATGGATGTGATAACCCTAAAATTCAGTTTCTCTAGTTAGATTTTTTTTCTACAATTTTAAGGAAGCGATCATTGTTTGAAGGGTAGGAAAGTGTCGAAGACTTCAGCATTTTAAAATCTGATCACCTTCCCTCTTCTCTCAAGCTTTTTGTTTATAGCATAGTTTTGGCTTCGAAGTTTGAGTATAATTTTGTTAAGGTGCTGTTGCATAAAGCGACCCGTGAGGCATGGGGTGTGGATCTGGAAGGAAATGTGGTTGTTATCGACGAGGCTCACAATCTTCTTCAAACTGTTGCCGCTGTACATTCAGTAGAACTCTCTCATAATGCAATCACTGTTGCGTTATCACTGATAAGGTATCACTTCCGCAAATGATTATATGGAAAGGAATTGAGAGAAATGTTGAATGCTTCCACCTTCATTACTTTGATGTGAACGAATGCATCCAGCCTCAACAGATTGGATGGTTGCGGATTGAGAAAAAAATAAAAAAAAAATAAAGGAACGCACCTTTACTTATTATTTCTATCGCATTGTATGTGCGCCATCAAACAGTGCGTTGATTTAAGAAACAATTGCTATAGCAGCATTTACGATAGCCTATGCAATAACAAATATAAAACCCACTGACACTATCGCAACGAGGCATCCCTCACGAAAATGTGCATCTGCAAGCCTCATTGTTTGCTCATCTGGATGGACCTTAAACTTAGGATGGGCAGTTAGTATCTTTAAGGGCGGAGAATAGTGTTGTGGTGCAGTGAGCGTCAATGACTTCCCTTGTGGCGAGGGAGACTGAGGAGTGAGAGGGGGAGGGGAGGGGGACTGAATACGTTGCTATTTATGAGCGGTAGACTGTTCAAACTGGTAAGGTAAAGGTTAACGCATAACTGTCGGCAGTGGATAATCACGTAATTTAGTTATAAAAGTTGCATTGCGTTCTGTCAGCACGATAAACGACATTGTTCGTCTATCACAGAGATATTGTTCCGAATGCAGTAGTGAAAACATGAGGATGCATTTGCTTCGATGTCATAACGAGGATGTCAGTGTCATTCAGGAAGAGATATCTTACTGGTTGGAATGGGTGTGCTTTGAAGCATTTCTTTTGAGCTAAGGATGGAGGTGATGGGTTGAAATAGGGTGATGCTGTGCGGATAGGGAAGGGAGCGAGTTGACGGCCGATGTCGAAGACAGTCTATGCGCTTCATCTCTTTGGTACTTCGTTATCAAATTCTTAAAAATTCAATGTACAGTTGTTATTTTCCATTTAAAAGAGTTTATTCCATTTACTTATTCATCTTTGCAGGGACTATATAGAGCGTTTTCGATCGAGACTGAAAGCGAAAAATTTGCTATACATTCGTCAGTTACTTTCCTTAACAACGGCACTCGGGCATGTTCTATCGACATACTCGAATGCGAACTCAGATAGTGTATTTTCGTTGTCTCGATTCCTTGTTGAGGTAATCCTTATATCCTCTATGCCGCCTCTCATAAATAAGGTTTTTGCACATGATTTTCAAACGTTATTTGCTGATTGTTTGTAAAATAAACTAATTGTTAATGTTTCAATGGAGAAGGCACTCATTCTTCGTGAGTTCATTGCAAGAAAGGATTGCTTCATTTCATCTATATCATCTCCTCTCAGTTGTTCCTCTAATGCGTCCTCTTTGAAAAATCGTCACTCCATCAAAGAGTTAGCACTGCGACTTGTTCTGTAACATTTTCGGCGTTTGCGAGCGTCAGGCAGGGATCACAATTCTGGCAAATATAGCTAAAGCATTAAAACGAGATGTTTGGCATTTAATGACATATAGATGTTAGAGGTGGGGGATGTGGCATTGATCCATGGCTGATGACTTTACTCCTCTTCGAGAACAAAGGATCGTCGTTCGAATTCTCTCTGTCCGTTCTACCTCCCTCCATCTGACATTTCTTTTGTTCTCCAAAATATGTCTCTCCGCAGGCTTATGATTTTTAACATTCTTACTGCTTGCTCAATGGGCCTAAGGAATTTTTTTTAGTTAGATTGCTTCGAGGTGAATTTCTTCAAATTACTTCACTATATGGAGAAAACTCGACTTTGCAAAAAATTTCACGGTTTCTTCGTTCGCTATCGAGGGGCAGCGTTGAAGCACAGCGAGAAGAAGGCGAACACCGAAGGGCCTTTAGGAGGAATCCAAGCATTCATGCAGTTAATGCAGACTACACGCCAACAGCCATCGTCAGTATCCGGTGCGCATTCGAACTTTGTACTTTGATCTCGAGAGTCCAGAAAAATTTCGACCGGAACCAGCTATCGTTGCATGCAACACTTGCAATCTTCGATGACTTACAAAGCTTGAAATTTAATGGGTGGCTGCAAGCGTGGGTTGTAGCTTAGTCTGTCAAGTTGTGGCTTAATCCGTGACCGGAAGTAATAATTCTTTTCTCGTAATTATGCGTAATGAACGATTATTCGCTTGAAATCTATGTATTGTAGGGACCGATGAGGAGAGTGCTTCGACAGAAGGCGTTAACGAAAACGAAGCGGCAGCAACTTCCTCGCCACTCTATTTGATAAAGCATTTCACCGAAGCCCTTACTACGAAGTGCTCCGACGCACGAATCATTGTTGAGCGTCCCACTGCAGATCATCCAGCTAGGTTTGATCTTTTCATCCTTTAAGCTGTCGTAGTTTTTGAATATAGCCTCAGGGGTTACAGGTTTCTCATTCCAACAAAATTTTTTCGCCCTTCCTGCAATTTTGACAAAATCAGTTGTTGCGACGTCATGCTCTAGCTCCGTCTCCTTGTTTTTCTCTGTGTGAACTAGTTCACTTCGGAAACCGCAAAGGCTATGGTGGTGGTATTTTGTGGATATAACTTGGAAATTGCAATTGCTTCTTATATTCAAATAAACTCTACCATTGCAGTGGAGCTTTTTGGTCTATTTTTGTTATTGAGTCTTTGTTGTGTGAAATATGACTGATTCCGGATTATTGATTCACGTCCCCGAATTCCACGCTGATATTCCATGAAGCGAGCGTTTGGAAGAAGAAGGCTCAGAGAGTTTTCAGTCAGAGAAATACGGCGAAGAGCCGAGAATACAGTAGGGGCGATGCTTCTTTATTTATGCACCAAATGAAATATTACCGTTTTGCTAATTTAGGTTCAAGTTTCTGCTGCTAAATCCGGCGGAAAAGCTAAAGGATGTAGTGAAAGCAGCTCGGTCAGTTATTCTCATTGGCGGTACAATGGAACCAGCGCAGCAGTTGCTTCATTCATTGAGCACGCTTTGCGAGGTTTGTAGTTGACAGTGCTCTAAAGGGCGTTGCTTGCTTATATTTGTGCGCTTTGCAGCTTATTGGGGAAGAAATTTAATTAAATATGTCGGTAGCAAGAGAGTGACGTTTCGATAGAAAGCTTTGTTGAAGGTGGCTGATAGCTGACAGTGTCCAGTGAACTTTACTAAACTCATCTCATCACATGCCGATCGAGATCGATGTTTCCACTTTAAATTCTTGTTCAGTTTTGTTCGTTTTCGCTGAAATAGATTAATGAAGATCTTCCACGATCTAGGGACAACCAGTTGGAAGTTTGAACCTCGTCAGTTCGCGTATGGCATCTGTGTTAGCAGCATCGTTCTTTGAACTGCCCACAAATGGTTACCCTCAAAAACAGACTTCAGTTGTGGCTCCTTCTAAATCCATTTTTATTGATGAAGGGGAAGGGGAGGGTGCTGAATATTTTGTTTTTGTCATAATTTATCTAGTCTGTTGGCAAGAGTGAATTGAACTGCGAACTAAGTGTTGGAAATAATAATTAGCAGTATATGTAATGTTTTAGGAAGTAGATTTTCAAAACATGCTTGACTAAGTTTGCCCTCACGAAACGTGCATAGCAGTGATCCGAATGGGTTAGGTAGTTGTTGAAACAGTGCTTGCAAGTTATTAATGACAAGCCTTTCAGGTGCCATCTGAGAATATCGTTCGATTTTCTTGTGGACATGTCATTGATGACAATCAGCTAGTGGCTCTTTCATTAGGTAATCTCATCGACACCTATGCTTTGATCTTTTATTGCTCAAAATGCGAGTTTATTTTCATATTGGTCATGTTCGACTGAGGAGTGATTTATTGCGGGTGCTGATGAGGTTGCCTTTTACAAATACAGCAAGTTCGCTATCTTTGATTATGTTCACTGGCGAAGGTTTCATGGACCAGGTAAGGTGTTAGGAACTGAGCATAGAGTACAGGAATACGTTTCGATCAAACTCTGCTCCTTCCCGCAGCTTTCCCTCAGTAGCTTGCTAATCTCTGCTTCTCTAATGTCACGACACTTCTGGGTATGCGTATAATCAACAAATGCTAGAATTGTAATCGGCGAAGAGCACATTTGGTGGTTTTATCTGAATCGTTGACATTACAATTAGATAAGTATTACCTTCTTTATTGTATTAAGCGTTTTGTCAGATATTGTTTATTTTTTCGTCGATGAGCAGCTCAACTCTTATCATTTGTTGGAGCTCATTTTCATGAGGTGCCATCAATATAAGGAAGCTTTATGTTCATGTTGTTTTAGGTTACTGCTTAGTTGTTAACGAGACTGGCTAATGACTTTCAAAGAGGCGTAGAACAACTCTTTTTATAATTTCCAGTTGAAGTAATGTTGGTCCTTCCTTTATGTCCTCGCCTTCCTGCTCGCACTTTTGCTTTCTCGTATTAAAAAACCCGTGGTTTTGATGGTTTTTATGGATTTAGGGAAAGGCCCAGCAGGACAAGATCTCTCACTGACGTATGCGAATCGCTCTTTGCCCTCAACATTGTCGGCTCTTTCGATGTGTTTGTTCAATGTGATGCGCCACGTGCCAAATGGTGCAATAGCATTCTTCCCTAGCTATGATTACATGGCACTGTTCGAGAAGACTCTCATAGCTGGCTCACTCTTTGACAAGTTGCAGGCGAGTTGCATGCCTCAGATCAATTCTTTTCTAGGCGATGACAGTAGAAAGCAGTTAGGAGGGATGAGTAGAGGGAAGGACAACGATGGGAGTAAGGAGAGAGGGAAGGGTGGCCCCGACACTGAGTCCTCTCTAGAAGTTTAAACTAATGCAAGCTGAAAAGTTTTCTCTCAGTGCTTCGTCCTAACGTGCGCCATTATCATCATTTCTTATCTGCCTCTAAAACGGGACGTCCATCTGTAGTTTTTATCAATGAGAGTTAGTCCGAAAGAAGAATAGAATCACCGAAGGTGAACTGAACCACGAAAACCTTGTCAGGTGGTTTTCTAAACGACTTGAGTTGATGTTGTGAGATTTTTATTCTTTAAAAGTGATATTCTTTAACAAAGAAGAATGTTGCATATATTCTTAGCCGAATGATCGAACGTTCAATTATTCAATTTATTTTTTGTTTCTGTCTTCGGTTTATTTATAATTTTGCATCAAACGGATTAATGGGACATCGAGAATTGATGGGTCGATGCTATTGAGTCATTGGATCAGGTTTCCGTTTCGTACTTTGATGTGCTCACTTCTAGATGAATTCGTTTCAAGGGTGAAGAAAGAACGGGAGATGATGGAGTCGTTTTCAGAAGTTGAAACCGCTATTTTTCGAGTCGAAAATCGATTCCTCGGCATTGTGGAATGAATTCGTTCGAAAAGCACGTTCTCCTCAAGGTGCTATGTTATGTGCTGTTGTCGGTGGAAAGCTCAGTGAAGGTTATAGACCTTTTCAGGTTTTCTTATTTCTTAAATGCATGGATCACCGGTAGACGAGCGAGTGTTGTGCATGACTGAGGTGCTGAACGCGTGAGTTCAGTCCGTTTCCCGTGCTAATATCTTAAGTGGGAATGCTTAAGATTCTGCCACAAGCAATGAGTGACATGTCGGTTCGTCTGTGTATGACCGTGTTTCCTTTGTCTGCCCCGTACGATCAACTTATAAGTCGGGAATTGCGCTTGAATTGCTGGATGTGATCAGTGCGATCACTGAACGTGAAAGAGATCGCTTTTCCAAAAGCGCGTAGCTAAGACACTATTGAGTATTGTTGTATTGTGAATGATCCTTTAGCGATCCCGGTCGACCTCTCTTGAGCGAGTAAATTCGGAGAAACGCCTTGCATAGGCCATCAGAATACCTCATGCTAAACCGACCTTCACGTAACAGTAACATGTTGCAGATTGTGTGATTAGTCTCTGGCGCAAATGTCCCGCAACTAGTAATTGCTTTGGCGCACATGTCATACTGTTAAGCGAGGAAACGCTGTCAGTTGACTTGCTTTTCGTGATACATCATTCACATTAATTTTAAGGGATCAATTTCTCTGATGAATTGGGACGATGTGTCGTTATGATTGGTTTGCCCTATCCAAACAAGAATAGTGTGGAGTTGGTCGAGAAGATGAAAGTAACTTTCGTCGTCATTTTCTCATTGCGATTTTCTTTTCACCCTCCATTTATTTACATATTTATTTACTTTTATGCAATCGGATCCATCTGCAAGTTACTTTTTTTCTCAGTTGGAGGACAGTTTGATAGAAGGTAAACTTTGGATTGGCTTTGAGAATTTTTATATGCAACGAGAGAAATGCTTTCCCGCATTCCTTTATTGTTTTTATATATTTTAAGAGGAAGCAAAGTGGGAAATTAATAGAGATGTGCCGAGAATTTTAGAAAATAATGCGGAAGTTTGATGTGAAAAGAATAAACAAAAAAGAACATTATGTGCAAATTTCGCGCTGAGTTTTTGTACGTCAAAAATTCGAGTTTTTCAATAAAATATTCTGTCTTTACCAGTCATGTATACGTAGCATATTTATTTCAATTATAGTACCTTGATGCGACACTGGGAAGTGGTAGCGGATCGGATCTATACGAGACGAGTTGCCTTCATGCGGTCAATCAAGCGATTGGTCGAGTGATCAGACATCGGCATGACTATGCGGCGATCGTACTCATCGATTCGAGGTATTCGCAATCGAACATCCAAAAGGTGCTCATCCCAACCGATTTTCACTTCACAAGTTTCTAGGAGAAATTGCTGCAAATTTACGTGCTTAGAGCTATTTTGCCGAAGGAAGAGAGAAGGAGGGTGGGAGGGTGGTCAGGGAGGAAAATATCGGTAGGCGCTCCATATTTTCTTGCATTTTACTCTATAATGTCAGCACCCTGCGTGTGTTGTAATGTTTTAATGTACCTTTCCGTGCTCTACTTCTTCACAAATAAAATATGTCCAGAGATTAAATCGTGATCGGAACAAGTACGATGAATGTTGTTCGTGCGGTTCTGTTACTGAAAAGGTTGCAGAATCGTTTTTTTTTTTTTGCATTGGTATTACTGTGATGCATGCGCATCGTTCAGCCGAAAATATTTGAAAATGTTTTTCGAATTTCGGAAGTGATGCGAAGTTGGAAAATGGAAATTATCCCATCGAGACAAAGCAATCAAGTAATATGCACATTTTAAGATGAACGGGCAAACGCAAGTGCAAAACGGTGTCATCAAAAGATAATTAATAAGCAAAAGCGCGCATGGTGAGGCGCACGAAGTATGATTATGCAGAGTGGAGAGCAGCTGAACGACCACTTTGCAAAGAATGCTGACGCATCATCCAAAATCGAACTTGTTTCGTTCTTTGTGGGAAAATATAACATTTCCGTAGAATTTTATGTCTGGTGTTGTTTGAGAACATCATTTGATATTTTCTTCTTATTTGATGTCGTAATTGCAGTGTCAGTTTCAGGGTCTTCCTGGGTGGATTTCATCACGATTGAAGCAATGCAACAATTTCGGGGAGCTAATTGCCCAAATTTCAGCGTTCTTCAAAATGCGCAAACAAATTGAAATGAAATGAAGAGCTGATCAATTTGTTATTTTTTAACTGTGTTTCTAAATTATTTATGAGGGAAATCGTCTGCAGAGAATTGCGAGCTGTATCAGTCAGACCATATCCCCACTGTTCTATAAAAACCTCTATCCAAGTTGCAAGTGAATTTTCAGAAGTTGCAAATTATCTTGTTCGCTGCCACGTAACATAGGTTTCAAGTGATTGGTTGCCAAGAAGAGGAGTAGCGGGAGGATTTGTGGAAGTGGTCAGCGATGACATTGACGTGGGATCGACATAGCCGATAGGGCGCCATAACGCTCATATTTTGTGGATTCGCACTTTTGCTTAATTCTTTCTTGTGAACTTCGATCGTTAAGTCTGTATTGCGGTGGAGGTTATCGTTCAACGCTATCGACTTCCGGCAAATCGATGCTAAGCGAACGCATTTCTTGACGTTTTTCATAAATTCAACACTATTTTCGATCGCATTGTTAGTGCTCTTTGTTCTGCATTGTTCTATTGAACCTCATTTTTATTCACTTATGAATTTTTATAGCGACAATTATCACGCGGAAACTTGGAAATATTCCTTTTTATATAGATTTCTTGAAGTTTTGTGAAGTGTCTCAAAAATTTACATTTAAATAATATTTTCGATGTGCTTCACGAATCGGAAACTCTCTGAATGCCTGTGTGCTGAATTTGGTTGCATTCTAACTTATGGAGAATCGATTTCACTTCGACGGTCATCACTGCGATGTTTTCGGTTGTGTATGGGAATCGATCAGGTGGTGCTTTACAGATTTATTGTACCGATCACTTATGTCGATATTCTGATAGGCTCCTTGAATTTTCTAGCTGACCATCATTCGTTTTATTTTCACTTGAAGTTGTTTTTATAAAACATTATCACTGTTACTTTGACCTCTTTTACATCAAAACTACGATGCTTATTGTTTGCAGTACACAACATTTGTTGAGAGTGTTGCCGTTTCTCTCTTTCGTTGATTTTTCCTCCTTTTCTCGGCATCTGCCCGTTGTTGTCTGCTTTCCATGCTGCTCAATATTATATCTGTTTATGATCTTTGACATTCCTATAAGCCTCATTTTAACGGAACACGATAACCTTGCTTCCAATATTCTCGAAACAGGCTTATTCCTAGATGATTCGGCAAACCGTTTCACCTGTACCAAAATATAATTTTCTCTTGCAAAACTAAACTTTTTGAAACAGATGATTTCCATAGCCAACAGTCGAGATGTGCACTCTCGTCTTCTGCGTGAATAGTTGCCGCACATGTAATGCAGAAGCATGCTGTGAGGTGACCTGCACATGGTGATTAGCGTTGCGCAACACAGTCCGTATACAACGGTGGACGATGTCGTTGCACCCGTCTCAATTACCGACCCCTGAACGCAGATCATTCTAATCCTAGAATGTTGTTTGCATCTTCTGTGCCATCTTCAAATAGAGTCATCCATTCGTTCACTGATCTATGTAGACCTCATGAAAGTGAATTAACAGAAACGAATAGCATGTGATGAGCGCTGTATCCAGAATGTACGCATCGGAGACGACTTTGATGTGTTCGGCGGATCGTTTCGTCGTTATCTTTGTTTAAAATCGTCTGGCCGTTATCCTTGAGCTACTGAAGACAGCTAAAAGTTTCGTTAAATCGAAAATGCGCATGTCTATTCTTCCTACATCAATCCGCACACGCCACTGCCTGTGAACAGCGTCCAGTGACATTCGACCTGTACGACGGCTGCACTGCTGTTTGCTAGTTGATTCAAAGGGTGGGCAGTTTATGATCCAGAAATACATCGATGGGTGGATAAAAAGCTAGGGCTGAACAAAGGACAGGTATGACGATACTGTATTGCTTGTGTTTGGAGAGTTGTTAGTTTCGAGACCCTTCTGTTTTTCTTTCTGCTGACTCCGTCGATTTGCAGATGACTGGATTTTATGCCAAGAATTCAGGACGGCAATCAGCAATTCGAAAGTTGCACGCTGCAAAATTGAAGCTTCTATATCAATAGCAACGTCACCAATTCTTTCCGAGGGTTGTTTGCTGCAGAGATGCAGGTTTTGCAGAAAATCCCTCAGTTTGGAGTTCCTTCATCTCGGGTATGAGGGAGAAAGAGGTTGCCGGTCATGATTCAAATGAAACGATTGACAAATTTAACTGTTTTCTTCGGCATATCAATTCATGAGGACACTTTTCAGAACATTCCAACACATGAATACTTGGCAATGAAACGTGGAATTGACAAAGCACGAATTTTCTCTAGTCTAGCTTAGAGTCGAATGAACCTATAATGTTTGTAGCCGAGGACGCAGGAAAAACACTAAGTGGAGTAAACTTAACGCTGAGTCTCTCTTTTTTCGAAAACTCCAGCAATCTGTCCTACTCTCATGTATTTAAGAAATGGCCATAAAATAGTGTAAATTATTGGCTAACACTCGGTTTGCTAATGTCGCTGTCCTTATGACAAACGCACTCAATACACCACTGAGCAAACTGCGATGACGAAATAACTCATGGAATTGCACGAAGGATGTCAAGCAACAAGAGATAGTTTAATGTCTTTGTTGGGATGATTTTATGAACTTTTGCTCGATCCTAGTGATAAATTCGAAGCGTTTACAGAAACCTTTATATGCTCTGAATAGAGGTATTGTTGCAGCCAACCCCCTCCTCCCATCCACAGCTTATCTACCATCGCTAGTGATTCGTGATTACAATCAAGCTGTTATGACATAAATGGATGGAGTTAGAGACCTCCGAGGCATTTGTTTATGGGCAGATTCAGTCGCGATTTCATAACACTCGAAGGTAGCATCAGAGAAGCAGTTTTAATGGGTTTGGCGTTCCAATTGCTAAGAAGCACATTTTCAACGGATGCGAAGTAATAAAAACGTAGTCGCAGTGAGCATCAAATACAGGTAGCAGTGGGTAGTGCTGCTTGTCTGGACATTGTTTCAAAATGCTTTCTCTACACATCCTATGTCGTCTATTTGTATTCAAGTAAAATGGAATCGCGATGCAGTTCCCGAAGTTATCTTTCCTGATTTTCCACTCATGGCAACAACAAGTAACGTTGAGTCCAGCCTTCAGGCAAATCATAGACTCTAAGCCCAAGCTAGCAGACCAGCAGCAGATTGGATCGAAGATCCCACAGCAAGTTGCAGATAACAGCATTGCACTGGAAGCTTCCATTACGTTCAGGGATTATAAGATGGAAATGTGGGTCGTTGAGAAGATGGATTTCACGCTGTTTCGGCGTTAACAGTTCAGAGGTTTGCGCTAGCCTACTGCTTTCTTCTCCTTACTAAATTTAATGTTGGAGTGGTCAGTCTCGACTGGATCGCTATCGAAAGTGGACATATAATTGAGGCAGAGTCATAGGTTCACAGACGTTGCTGAGGATGAGACTATGGACCGATTTACTGAAGTATAGCTTCGTCGACTTACTGTGAGTCTGCTAGGAGGGTCCAATCAAGAACCAGGGGAAGCAGGAGAGCGGGAGCAGAGTCGTGCAACTTTTCTTTACTTTTTTGAGAAAGCATATTTGTGGTGGGATTTGAAATGAAAGATAACTGAAGCTTTATGCATTCTTTTCCTTAAACGTTTCAAGCAATAAAAGTATTATCACTTGATCACTTGATTGACCGGACTATCGAACGTCGACGACGCTGCCGGTCACAATGCGCTTCCATTAGGGTACTGAGGCCCGTGGTTTTGCATTGTTGTAGCCCATAAGTGACGCCACCCCGCTGGCCAGGCGAGCAATCCTTTTCACCGCTTCGCTTTAGCAGGGTTGGCCCTTAGGGATCAGATGCGTATTCATCACCCTGGTACCCACAAGAAGCCTGTCCAGCTTGGTAAGACCTGCCAGAGCACGAAGCTCCGCTGGCATAGCCTTCTTGACCCGTTGCCACCCTTGCACTACGTTGAAGTAGCGAAGTCGGAATTTTGCAGGGGAAAAAGTATTATAATATAAGCTAATGGCTTGTACAAGCAATACTGATACCAATGGCATCAAACTGTAATAAGCAAGAAGCCCTTGTAATAGTCACGAATTTTGTCGGTGAAGTGATATATATATATATATATATATATATANGATATATATATATATATATATATATATATATATATATATATATGCCACTGATATTACCAGTAATAATGTAGCCATGTGGGACATTTTTTCGTCTTCAAGAGTCTGAATTCGAGGGGAGAAGAGGTGGAGGTGAGGATCTTACGAAACAGCGTACCAGTGAATCCCTTGGGGCGGGGTTTATGTGGAAGAAGAGTTATGTTAAGTAATCGATCTACAGCACCCCCACCCCTTTGTGCCTACCGAATACCGCAGTGCGAAACCCTCTGACAGTGCAGTAATGAATGCATCTGTATATTCTTGAGTCGTCAATGCAAATAAGCACTGAAAAGACGAAAGACGATCTGAGTATTCTCTATGCCACTTCTTAAACATCGTTCTTTGTGATTGAATAGCTAGAGAGCGATAGGACGGCTTATGTGAGTTGCTATCATAAGATGAAGGTGAATGCTTTTTGAAGAGGAAAAGCACTTCTCGATGAAGTCGATAAAAACTGCTCCACTTTTGTTGTGGGTAAATAGGCATTATTGTGGACGCAAACGAATAACATCAATGAAATTCGATATGACGCTTAGATATCGGTTGAATGATTGCGTGACTAGCAGAAGTGCTGTAATAGAAGAATGTCTTAGCATCCGATAAGCATATTTTATTTTACTTCACCGATTTTTGAATGAATCCAAACTAAACCAATTTTCTTTCCAAAGGGAAACTTTTCCAAACTTTCTTTAAGAAATTATTTCTCGAAGAAAAATTTTTGCACTATTCGATGCGAACTAGAAAAACAGTAATTAGAAAATATTAAAATTCCGATAAGAATTCATTCAAAAGTCAGCGACGTCAATTACTCTAATTTCTGTCAGTAGCACACATCAATTTGCTCATAGCAATGAAGACATTCACACGATGAGACATTAAGTGCGGAATACTTGCGTTATCACTCGAAGTGTCCATTGAAGTTGCAGTACTATGCTCGGGAGCAGTGGTCACTTCGATGTCACACATTGTCCACTCTGTTGCTGTAGGAGATATTCTCCCACTTTATTCGTCTGCCCCTATCAGTTATTCAATCGCATTTCTTAATCTCCCCGATTTCTTTGCTTCTATGGGCGTAAAAGTTTTTCAGAACAACGATAATTTATGAACATTGATGGTTGTTAAGATGATATAGATGGGATGTAGGCTATGTAGGTGGTGCACCGAGCAGACTGATTTCACCTTGCAAAGACGATGTTCATGCACTTCGGGGTGTGGGGACGGACGGCGTAAGGTGGGCGAAAAGCGGAAAGAATCGCGTTTCTTTTGTCGCGTCAAGCAGATTTCTGAAAAACATGCTAGTATTCTACATTTAAGCATTGTTTTTGTTTGGAGCAACTCCGAATCTGCGAATGCACCAATTTCGAAACGACTTTCAAGCCATCATCGTCAATTGGGCAATTGTCCTCGAAACCGGTTCCAAGGGATGATGCGATGTGTGCATCGGCAACAGCACGATATAATCGTATGTCCTCATGCATTCGTTTCCCGCCAAATCGTGTGCGATCGTTGACGCGGACGATGCACACAACACCACACGGACATATAACGAAGTGATTAATTTCTGGCAAATGTTGTCTTTGCGTGTCACAATAATGCATGCATATGCGATCAACGATCACGTGGATCACATTTCGCCACGCGTTTTCCTTCTGAAGAGTTCACTTAACAATATAGCAAACGCTTTGAGTGAACTTTGAAGCTGTTGCAAGCATAAGAAAGATAACACAGAGTTGTGTTATATTAGAGTTTATTGCTGCTGCGCATAATACGTAATTAAGACTTGTGTTGTATTGCTAGAGTTCGTGTTGCTGTGCTGCTAAAAATCTGCTGTGGAAGTAAATGCTAAACGCTTTGCAGCTGTGCTTTTTGAATAGATCCGCTTGCATTATTCCACTATAAGTGATTCTATGCAATTAATCATCTGCGTTAGTATTGCTTAATGAAGCAATCTGATGCAGGAGATAAGCATACTGCAACAAATTGTCTTCATTATTATT
Organism: Toxascaris leonina; assembly: GCA_022844705.1. NCBI lineage: Eukaryota > Metazoa > Nematoda > Chromadorea > Rhabditida > Ascarididae > Toxascaris > Toxascaris leonina. Next base: position 14,392 of record JAARMF010000494.1, on the reverse strand, counting down.
CCAAACATCCAAAGATGCACCAAATTTTGTAAAACTTAAATCGGTCTTAACGTAAATATTCGCTGATACCTCATTCTATTCCACTATTTTATTTACCCACTCAAACTATCATAATTAATCGGTTTTCCCTTCAATCGAGGGGCATTTATTTGTGAGTGCATCCCTAGGTGGATTGCCAATTCGTACGTAATATAAGGAGAAAAAGTGGCGCTGAATTGCATTGCAATGAAAGAGGAGTGAAGGAGGTGAAATCTATGAGTACGCTGCAACCTCCCTTCCCATCGCCAACTACAGCTTACTCATTGCACTCCTAGTTATCAATTCGTTAGCAATGAGACGCATACACAACATCACCTGCATTGCAAACACACCTGCCGTGCAAGAGTGTGATCTCTTGCTTCAACGCGTCTGACGCATGTACCCGATCTGTGATGCAAAATTGCATTCGTCGTTGTGAAACTCTTATTGAGCATCATACTTCTATATGATCTCGGCTAGCTGTATTCAGAAGGATGGTACAATGAATTCAGAAGGATTCTGCTGAGATAGTTGTTAGTCGATGCTATAATTTTGCATGCTGCGATACATTCATTGGATAATTACAGTCGAACAGCGATAATCGTTCGGTTATTAAAGGATCATTGCAAAACATTTCGAATTTGACGCCAAATAGAACGAAACAACGAGCAGATACAATAGTAACTGCATAAAGGCGCTCAAGATAAATTATGCAAGTAGGTTCAGTCTTGAAGATGTGAAATTTTTGTGTCGCCACCGAGATGTTGGTCTATGCCGTAGTCTGCGTCGTCGTCCACGTTCGAGTAGCTTTCGTTATGTAGACACGTTCAATGCTACCCTATGCAAATGATTCATTGACGTCTGTCTGAAAATATTCCATATCTTTCTTATAAGCAGCATGCATTGCTATCTGCGCGACGATCTTTCGAAGACGAATTCGATCAGCGAATCGTTCATTGGCTATCGGATTATATGCTAACTAACATTAATTATATTCCTATGGAATCACTGAAGATGATTTCACCGCTTTTAAATCAGTTTCATAAATCGGTTCACTTTATTGCACTCCTAGGAAATAAATGAATCAAGCAAAGAAATTAATCTCTCATAAAATCGCCAACTTCGAATTTCTAAAACTTTATTATTGTCTAAAATGCGCATTTTTGGCATTATTATTGTAATTTTTGATCGAATTGCGTCGTTATGTAGTCGGAAACCATCGATGTTGTGATGAAAGCGTTTCAAAATTGAATTTTCTCGATGTAAATAGATATTTTTCATTTAATCTCCAAATGTTATAGTAAAACAACTCGTTGTTTTTGATACACCCAATGACTTGAGTTTTTGAAGTGAAGCAAGGCATACAATTCATTTCCAACATTCCAACGGACCCACTCCTCCAATCAATCCAGCAACTTCCCAGAATCTCTTGTCACAGAACCACCAATAAGGGCAATAATTTTATTCAGTCAAATAAAACCCGGCAGTTATAAAATATTCCGGCTTATAGGTACCTTCAATTATGGGTAATATCCTATGCACTTAATAGCTGAACGATATACGACATATTTCGTATCGCTTGTCGTCTGATTTCTCCATCGATCAACGTTCGCATCTGATCGTCAATCAAACTCTATGTGAACGCTAAACTCATCTCTGTGTTAAATTAAGCACGTCTTTGAGCACAAACACTTGAAATACGATGAGCACAAATTCGCCATTTTCGATACGGCACAGCCTCGCCGTAGTATTCTTTGATTGCAGCTTTTCCATCGTTAATTAAATGGAAACATTTCAACGATTTAATCATTTTAGTTAATAACGGAGAAGAGTGGAATATATTTGCAAATGTCGTTTATATGAAAGCGCATAGTTTAGGCGAGATTTGAACTGATTTGTTGAATTACTAAAAAGGCGGAAGTGAAATATTTGCAAAGATGGGGTTTTGCATTATCTTTACGAGGAGCAAAGACGACAGCGATGCAGAATGCGAACTCTCCGGTTTGTTGCTCGCGTTTTCTCGTCGATTCCTTCCGTTTCGCATTCCTTCGACCTCTTCTGCTCTCTTCATTGCAAATCAACTATTGCATTGCAATGAATACGATAATGAACAATAACTCCGATTAAATGTCTCAATTAAATTGTATAAAACAATCGATTCGAATGTAATTCAAATTAGTGAATCGCATAAAATTTAACGTATTCAATGAATTCACTCAAGAAGCAGCTATGGTCTCATTATCCATTTAGTGCGTCATAATCAAAACGATATCTTTGATGAATCTTGTTCGGGTCTCTTTTCGTCAGATTGCGAGCAGCTCTAACTATAGGTATTGGTTGTGCAGTTACCAACCGTTGAGAAGACCGCGTCAGCACGGAAAGAATTCCATTAAATATAAATAAATTTGTGACTATTGATGGAATACAACGAAATAGGTGGATCGTGTTCCGCTCATTAAAAGATGTTAGCACCTGTGCTGCCGTTGCAGTGCATCTTTCTGTAACTTTCCTGTCGTGTCTGCTTACAGCTGTCCTACTATCCTATTGGAGAATCATTGGCAAATATACAACAATAACTCAAATCCTTAAAAGTCGCGTTTCGTGCGGAAGTCAACATCTTTTATTTAGAAAGTTTGGGTGCACCGATGTAAATAAATATATATCTGTACAAATTTTTGTTTGCCATTATAACTGCTCAGTGTGAGTCCATTGGCAGAGAATGTTGCGCGTCACATACCGGGCTAGTGATCATCCAACATCTGCCACACAGAGGCCCCTTATAGTGAAACGAATAATATTCCGCTGTGAAAATATCCAAGGAAGTTCAATTTATGATCTCATGTAGCGTTTTCCCCTTTCTCCTCCCTCTATTAGTTTCTCTTCGCCTCTATCTCTTTCCTGCTCCCTCTGCAACAAACACCTCTCTTCGAATAAAACTTTAAAAATGGTGAGAAATCATTTGCAATTCGAAGGGGTTTCTACTTAAAGATAGGCGCTGCTTGTAGAATATTTTCACAGCAGAACGGGGACCTAATTTATGCTATTATTTTTTAGTTTATTATAACAGATGCCACGCTACTTTAAGGCATCAGTGCATTTTCGATTGTTAACACATTTGGTTTATTATTGTTTCATATAAAACTCCTAGAAATTTTTTTTTCGAATGACATCAGAAGACATGCTTGATATCACAAATGGTTTTGTTCGTAGTGCTTCACAACGAACCCTTTACCTTTGCCTTCATTCGACGCCAATTCAACGCATCAGCTGAATGTTCTTTCGTCCACTCTACTCCACTCCACATTAACCAGCAAAGCATTCACTGCGAAGAAATACCGCTTCCAATTCCGCTCATGAGAAGAAATTGTAAGGGGTGGTGAAAATTGGGGTTAGGCTTGTATTCTGCCCATCAATTGCTGATGAGCCGATTTAGGGTTGTTTCGCTTGACAGGACGATCTGAACTTATTCCATCGCCCCTCGTTCCGATGAGGGCACTCGGTGGAGTGACCCGCCGAGAGCGACCAACGGAGTCTGGTCGGAATCCACTTACAACCGGTCGCGTAGTAACCAATACGAAACGTCTCTTATATCCACCACCTTATCGGAAATATTCTTAACCCCTTCATAGATTTAAACCTTTACAGTTTTCGGCGGTAAACAAAAAGGAACACCGTTCCTCCTTTAGCCTGTAACCATGACGGATCGCGAGGGAAACAACATATTATAGTGCCTTATTAGAGTAGATTGTGCAGTTTGATTTTATTAGTAATAATAAAACGTCTAGCAACCCAAATACTCGAATGGTTCTTCTGACTACGCTAAAAGAAAAATACTCAACATTTTGTTGTACTATGTAATTTGCTCAAAGAAAATATCGTCTGAACAAGACGACAAAAGAATAAATAACATTTCTTCCAGACCGCTCCATAACGTTTTTGCTTTTTTTGCAGTGCACGTAACACCATAGTTTGGCGTTTCTTCAGCAAAAATGACCCATTGCGCCGTGATTGCTGTGGCAATGTCCTCCTAAAGATCTATATTGAAGCAGTTAGTCGCTGCCTGAATCGAATTACCTCCTTTGGCTCACCTTCACAAAAAATTTTGAAGATGGCTTTTAAGCAAGTATCGATCACGTGTACACCCAACCTCACAAAACTTATGCTTGTTATAACGCAGCACTTCTCATGCAATACCGTTTTATATTATTATATGGCGGATAGTATCGCTGTATTGTGCACACATCGATGACTTTGAGAGACATCCGAAAAATAGGAGAGGAAATCCAGAAAGTCGCCCAGGTTCATGTAAATGAAAACTCCAATCCCATTTTCAGTCTAACCATAATAGAGGTTCCACTTTAATCGCTACGATACACGTGCTTNGTTCATGTAAATGAATAAGTAATAGATTTCGGTTGAACGAAAGGATGATTAAAATATTTAATGGGAAATAAGCATGTTGTTCAATAGGGAAGGATGGAGTAAGCTGTAGATATGATCTCGAAACGTATGTGGGTCCCATCTATGAGGAGAGACACTGTCATTAGTCATTTACGTAACATCTTTTCAGTGGATCAGAAAGAATAATGTGCAGTGAAAATGCCAGATGCTGTTGATGCTGCTGTGAAACACAGGTGTTAATTAGGTGCACAGCGAAAAGGTTAGCATTAAGTTGCTGAGGGAATTATGCGAACAGAATATTAGTGTAACGGGGAATTGGAAGGAGATGGATGTGATCGTTCGATTAATGGCCATAACACTTCACGGTGGACACCTTGAGGGGATTGTTCGAGTTGATTTATACTCATCCACTCGTCCACATAATATACACAACTGTTGCCCAGTGTTTTTATCACTTCTCGTCCGATCCATACAATAGCATGGCGTTATGCACTCTCTCTCCGTTAGTCTCTGCCAGGTGCATGCACTTGACTCGCTTGCTTCTTTCTCTCCCTCTGTCTGTCTCTACGAGGTACACTCACGTGACTCACTTGCTTCTTTCTAGAGGTCACTCTTCACGGCTATACAACTACAATTATCGAATCATCTGCTCGGCTTCAGAACGTTATGCTCTGTTATGTTTTTTATGCCCCACTCGTTTCCTATTTCTTATTTGAAAATTGCCAACACCTCATATATGGGACACAGGTGTGCATCCGAACTGCCATATGAAGCATGTCAATCATTTATCTCTACGTGAGGTGTGCTACCTTGTAAGTGGAGCATTACGAAACAAAACATTACAAAACGCTCGTTGTGAAATTTCTCGGATAGGAGCGCTTGAGGTTTCGGGACGATGAGTAGTCTCCCATCCACCAGTCGAATTCGGAAACATCTCTTGCTCGATGGGCTTCTAATCTGACGGTCGTTAGTGATAGCAAAGATATTTGGTAGCATTCTACCAATTATCCGAAATGCTTTTCATCACGGAGAGTGAGCATAAAAATGACCGCAGTAAATCTGCATATAAAACGACATACAAGAGAATTTGTTTCGAGATGACAATAAGACATCAACAGCAACTGACATCATCGCTTTCGTTTTCATCGCAACCCTACTGTGAGCAATAATAGACACAACTTTTTGGGTGAGACGTACCGTACTCATATAGCATGCGTTTGGGATGCGTTAGGTAGCGGTGACGGTAGTGGTGGTGGGCGGCGCGTGCTAGAATGGACCTCTGGTACACAGTTGCCGCACTTTGCGCCTGACGTTCAGGTTGAGGGACGCCATATTCAAATGCCGACCGACCCGAGGGAGTGGCTGTTTTTGCGTCTGTCGATCTCTCTCCCATGTCCCGCCCTGACGACGCGTTAACAATTCAAATTTCGAAATTACCCCTCTTCGAAAGCATCGCTAGGATGACATTCGCTGATCTGTGCACATCACTCATTTTTTGTTGCACTGCAACGTTGCATTTCTCATCTTTTGTATGGACAACTTATATTCCTGTGATTATTTTAAAATTCGAAATGCTGTGGCGGTCGTTGATTGCGAACGAGTGGACTGTTTGCATCGATGAACCATACTTCATTTCCTTTGCCCTTTTCATTTCGCTGAGGCACATCTTTGCTTCACAGCTCGAGTTTGCCTTGCAGGATTCGTGAAGATTGGTATTACGTTGCAAAGCAACTATTGCACAATCACAGATTTGACTCTCATGTTCTCAATGTGCGTAATGGAAGTCGTTCGAGATGGTTAAATGCGAATTAGCTGGCTTCATTTGTAATAATCTGCTCAATTGTTCATTAGTGTGGATGTTCGTTGCTAGCCAAAAAGAGTGGCATGCTGCGCCACTTTACTTCCGCTGAATTATTTCACATGCCGTTAATTGCACACTTTTAGAAAACATTTCATTGGATCGCTTCATCAGCAAATGTTCCCTTCATCCCCGATAAAATCTCTTCTCACGATGGTTCCTTCTTCTAGCAGATTCACTCAAAATATTTTCACTCAAATTTTCAACTTCAAGTTCCATATCGCTCCTGGAAAGTATCCGAATTGTTCACTCAAATTTTCAACTTCAAGTTCCATATCGCTCCTGGAAAGTATCCGAATTGGTAAAGTAGCCAAATATTTTGTAATTGTCACTGCGAAACACGTGAAAGATGTTTCATCATAGAGAGAGATGTGTGATGTGGTTGGCCGCGGCATATCCGCGAAAAACCTCACATNTGTGATGTGGTTGGCCTCGGCATATCCGCGAAAAACCTCACATCCCAACATCACCTTTGATCCGGACTGATTTATCTCACTTTAAAGGCAGTCGCATAGGAAAACGAAGAAGCATATTATAGCACCAATGCTTTGATGCGTTCTTTCAAATAAGATTGGTCCTTAGAGCATGAATGTTGAGATGGTTGTGATTTTCTCTCATATGATGCTGATAACAGTAACAAATAGCGGTGAATAGTCAAAGTGGTGGACACTGAATGATTTACGAAAGATTTCCTCTGCTTTCCTCTCTCATTGCTTCTTCTAGCATTTAACAGTCTTCATTTCACTGTTCGCATCTGCGCACTCCTTTAGGGTTTCCTTTCTCAACAATAACACCAATTTCAGCGGTGTTCCTACTTCGTTTTGCCTTTAAAAAACTTTTTCACTATGCCAAAAGTTGTGGAAATCTTTCCTTCTGATCGTTTAAGAGCAGCCCAATTAATTTTTATGTGAAGTATTTTTGAGACATTTTGGAGGTATTTTACCCTCTCACCAACCAGTTATTTTTACTGACAAGCGCTTATGAAAAAGAACTTGTTCTCGCAGATGCCCTCAGCCACATCACTTCCCGTCCAGTGATACCCGAATAGCTTTGTAGCATCATCTTTATGGACTTTAAAATCGAACATCCTTAAAAATTCCATGTAATTTTAGATATTTTACAACAATGATAGTATTTTACTAAACTTCACAATGAGTGGGAAATCATGGGGGGAAATCTGCAGCGATATGTTTGTTGTTCGCCAAACCAAACGTTCTCATGGATTATCAACAAGCTCGATGACGCATCGTAATTGATGCGGTAATAACCAACCAAATAATGCGGTGACTTTTTCAACCGTTCATGGAAAACAAATATCCAGAGTAATCGTTATTTTTACAATTCGCTTATCATAGAATGCAATGTGAACAGCCACAAGAAATAAAAATTTTTTCTACACGTTCAAATGCATTTAAATCTCTGGAAAGTGATCTATCAACTCGACAACAAATACAAAACTTTGTCATATGGCTGTACGTCGCCTTTGTCAAATTTCCTTTAATCCATTTCCATTTGCAAAGTCGCATTAAACAATATAAATTCATCGTTTCGTTGCCATTCTGCTAATGTTTCGATAATTTCGTTGAGTCGTTATAATCAGCGATGCGCTTTCATCTTTATCGCCCTCCTTCAAATAATTTCCTATTTGGGACAGCAACGTGTTGACATTTGTGGATTGAACCGACATTTCACAGTATCGATCTTGCGGGTCGTTTATTTATTATATTTGCTTTGGAATTTCTAGTCGTCTTACTTTCCCCTTAGGAAAAGTCCAGAAATAAAACTAAGTTATGTATGTTAGTTAATAGCCTTATTCTCTTTACGGTGTTCACTGAAATCGATGCGTTCTTGTTGCCCGTTCTTTATGAAAGAATGACGCAGTTGTCTGCTTCTCCCTGTCCCCCTCCTCACAACACTTTTTAGGGAGTCTTTTAGATCTCTTCTGTAAACCTGTTTCGGGTGGACTTTTAAATTCAGTTTTATAAAACTTCTTAGATGGACACTGCTTCACTGTAACGGCTTTTTTCTGAGGCACAGAAATATTGCCGCAGTATGATATGTGCGATTCAATTCAAACTTTTGCGATGGTTCGTGTTCGTGATTTTTTATTTTGGGGAAAGTTAAAACTGATTTCCAGAAAGAATTGAGGTTTGTGTTTGAGGTAATGCATCAACTCTAAACTTAAACTACTACATGAATAAAATATTAAATATATTAATGGACAATACAATTCTCACCTGTGAATAGGTAAATCATGGTGTTCAGTTTTTAATAGACAACAACCACATTGATGAGATGCTTGTGAGGTGAATGTTTGTTAATATAGTTGTAGCTGTATTCGGTATTCACCAATCTCTTTGAAGAATGCTTCCCACTCAACAATCTGGTAGACTGGCTGAAAACTGGTATTTTTATGAACTGTTGAAAAATGCTTCGAAATATGCTCCGATCATTTGAACTCACGAGGCGAACATAAATCTGTCATTGGTTGACTGAGGCAATATTGAAGACATTTACTGTAAGGAATGAAGGGCACCGTTATCATTTACCTTAAGGGATTTCTTCGAGTGTTTTCGATTATAGATTTGTTGTTGTCTTATAGATTATAGATTTGTNCTTATATGATCTCTGTAATCACTCCATTCTGTGTTGCTTCGATTTCTCTTCCTAAATGGACACTAATTGCTTTTGTGACCTTAATTATCATATTGCTCAAAATTCGTACTCACCAACTGCTTTTTACATTTATTCTCATTATACTATATCTGTGAACAGCGACTATCAGAGAGACAGATCTTGCGCAGAGGGGACATACAACCCGTGAGAGAAATTTGAAGGAGTCGAGTGGGTGGGAGGAAGCGAAACAGCTAATGCTTCAGAGTACCGTTAAGTGTACATAGTCACTGTTCTGCTGATCAGACTTGGTGATGAGAATGCTGCAGAGGGGAACCAATGCAGATTTCCCATTTTAGAATGGCGTCTCTGTGCGAATATCATTGCATTGATCATTTTCTCCTCGTTTAATTTTAAACCAATAATGCAGTAATTATGAAACGAATGTTCTGACACTTCAGATATTGGTTTCCTAAAATCGATGTTGCTATCCCACTCAACAGCGAAAACCTTTCAAATCCACTAAAAAGCTCTGAATTCTTTTCTCGCTGCATTATTATCCACGAACATCCCATCAGTTTTCTGGCGTCACTTTATTTAGTATGAAATTTCAGCAAAAATTGAACGCATTATATCATTTCAGTGCATATGTGGCAAATTCGCTGCAGTACAGCTGTTATTTATTCGCTTATGTAAGTTTTTTAGATGTGACATCTCTTTTTTTTCAAATATGTCGATTAGAGTTGTGCGAAATCCTTTCAAAATCTGAAATCCACACCAAACACTCTGTATGTGTTTCTTCTGTTCGAGATTGCTGAACGGTGAATATTTTCTGGATAAAGCTATCACAATAGAACATTGAACAAAATGGGTATTCTGGATTATTTACCATTTTTCAAAATATATAATTTCCTGATAAATATTTATGAAAAAAGGAAGTCCCATCGTTTCTCTATTGCTTTCTGCGAACCTTTGATTAAACTGGCACCCTTTTATTGCGGAATCAAACATTCCAGTTCCGCGCTGAAATTTTCCTTCGGTCTTTGAAATGTTAAAAACTTTCTCCCCTCATTACTCCTTAAAAGAATCAAAAGTAGTTCAAGGGCTTCACGTACGTTTTCCTCATACATTTCACATAAGTTCCATATGCTTTTCCCGGTGTTCCAGCTAAAGAATGTCATTGTTCACATATCCGTATAGTTGTTATGCATACTGAATTAAGACTCGATCATTTGCCACTATAGGCAAATTGGCATATTCGATGAGGGTTCCTTCCAGTGACGCACATTTTGGAGTGTGCATAATTGTTTGTGGGATGCAGTTAATGAACGCAAGCCTCTTCGCGAACTAATTGCGAAACCACCGGTCATTTCAATTTTTATGTGCACTCAATCGTCGAATTCAAAATATTCAATCTGAGCGTTTGTTTGGATCGATCATTTTTGACAGCCCTTCATTAATTTCTGATACTCTAAGTGCGATGTTTCGCGTCCTATTAACGATCTTTTGCACTTTCGTTTAATTTCTGCGAATGAGTTTGTGTAAAGGGCGGTCGTTTGTCCACAAGGTCAGTGTACATAACACATCATCGCGTCGTCCACTGCATCGTTTTGGCGATCATTTTCTACGGGCGGAAGGCAACAAATGAGCCAAATAGCCGTTTTGAAGAGAGAAAAAGAAGAAAGAGCGGAAGATGGAATCACCGACTAGCGTGAGCACGAAATGATCACCACTGTATGGGCCAACATAGAATCTAGCACAGTCACTGATGGCAGTTTATTTTGCAGTGCTCACTTATATAAGGTGGAGGAAGGGAATGTAAAAAAAAAGAAACATTTGCTGCCGTAAACCAAGATTATATGTTTTCCAAATTTCGGCGAGCTTGCCATGAAAGTATGGAATTTTGGCTGTTATATTAATCCACTCCGTAAGTGGAGCACATTTCACTGTAGCAGTGTACAACTTTGTTGGACTACTTGTGATACTGGATATCCATCGACGCCGATGATGATAATAACCATAACCACGAACAAGGCAAAGATCATAATGTTTCTACTTTCGGCTACCGAACGGAACAAAATATGTCATAAGAAAATGTAATCAACTGCTAAAATCTACAAAATATGGGTTACAAATGTTGGAAATACTTCATCTCATTTATACAACGCTTTCACTAGATACTGTCGTTTTGTAATTAGGGCAAAGTGTCTAATTTTATAGCGAATCCCAACGAAACTGCTGCTCTTTCATATAGTTTCTTGGTTATCTCTGTGATCAAATTGTGTGTTGAATCATCACAGAAATGTGATAATTGTAATGCGTCGAACGAAGGTTTTGTTAACAAGTTGTATACTAAGAAGAAAGGTATCGTTAATAGTTTGCATCGTACTGCAGGTGAGCATGGATACAGCATTTGGTATGTACCGAATGCCACATCAGGCATATCCGTATGAGCAACAGATGCCTTCCACGTCTTACGGATCTCCTTGTGCTCCAGTAGCACCATCTGGTCCATGCCTATACGGTCAACCGCCCTCCGTCTACCCTCGACCAAGGTACTTCAAGTGCATGCCATCCTAGAAGATTATCTCTAAGACTCAACCTTTTAAAGCATACTTTCTACCGAATGCATCGTTATTGCCTGCGCCTTTAGTGTTGTGCAAAGAGAAGTTGTTAAACAATTTGAGCGGATGCATATTCATATTGCAGCTGAGCGGTATACTCATTTCCTCGAATAAAACCCCACAGCGCTGCGATCCCCACGCTTCTAAGGAAGGGCGCTTATTTTAGAGGGGTGGGATATTGATATAGAGGTTTATTCCCTATATTTGGCAAAGCGCTGCAACAGAATAACGAGAAAGAATTCATTAAATAGCAGAGAGTTTGATAATGAAAAGCTTACAAAGATGAGAAGAGCGACAGTTTGCTTCGAAATGATGCGATCATTTTGTAAAAGCATGAGGATGTGTTTGAACAAATCAATGTATGCAAGCGTTCCGCATTTTGAGCGACTGCTTGTGAGTCATCGCCTTCAGCGTTGTGCAAAGAGAACTTGTTAATACAACACAAAAGGGAGGGGAAAAATAAACTCCAAAAAGCTGTGGTTTCATTTGTGTAGAGGGGAGAGGGGATCCTGGAAGGGATTCGAAAATTGTTTGTTCCATCGAAGCTGCAAAGAATTATTTTTTTCTTGGAATTTCTGAGTTAATTTATGCACCACTAAATAATTTTTATTGAATTAGTTTTCCCAAAAATTTCTTCAAATAAACTTCCTTTCTCGCCATTTTCAAATATTTCATATCATAGGAAACGAAAAGTTCCAAGGCATAATTAGTTTGAGGGTTCCTTATCCACCACTGGGGAAGTCGATGCCGAATAGTCCGATGGCTGAACGCGAGAAACAACAGCAATACATCGAGAGAGGTGAAGTGGACGCAAGAAAAATTATGAATACTCAGACGTGGATGACTGATCATCGGTTTACTCATGTCGCTCAACAGCATTGTAGGCCTGGCTCTACGGTGAGTTCGTAGCCAAAACTATTTCCGACATTGCTTTAATTTCTTATCTGGATTAGAAGATGAAAAGCTTTTCCGATATTGTTTCCCCATTTCCATTCTTTTGCAAATTTCAGAATTTATTGCCTAATTGCAGTCATTTAAGTCATTCTTTGCAACTAATTTTACATGCAGTGTAAATGCTCAAAAGTACTTGTGGGCATTCTTACTTGTTCTAGGGTGACTCGTATTTGTTGAAGGCACTTTGTCTTTTTCGAGAACGTTAATGATATTTAGAGGTGTCAAAAAGTTTGAGTGCATTTCACACTTATCGAATTTCCATTTGGAGCTACGGGTAACCCAATTTTGCGGAACATCACTTCAAGCCATCGCTTCAGTTCAGATGGAACTCTCTTTTGCTAAGGACTGTCATAAATGTTTTCACTAAGTTTTGAATTTGGTTGATAGGTGAGGGGCATATCATGTCAACTTCTCATATGCTCATTTACTTGGTTTCTGACTGCAGTTTGCAGTTTTGAAATATAAGCGCTGAAATATTGCGGTGAAAGAATTGATATTTTTTGAATGTTTATTAATCACTCCATTTCAAAGAGTGGTTGAAAGATACAACTACCGCAAATCAATAACAATTGTGCGAAACCAGAATCACTTAGTAAACTCATTTGTTCGCTTTCAGCCGTCATCTGTGATTTCGAGGATGACTCGTGTCAGCAATGCCACCGACGATATGAGTATGCTCAGTGTGAATACCCAAATGACCGATGTGCAGCAGTTGACCGAGCTCGTTCGTTTTCTATATTTAATGACCCATTTATTTTATTATATCCCTGCATTAATATTTCCTCTCTACTACATAAATTTTATGACGCCATATATGTGCGCACCTCTAAGAACGTGTTTGTTATGTATACACTTCCGAATAGAACCTTTTGCAGAGAACTGCACAACATTCGTCGGCACCATCTTCCTCGTCGTCGTGTGTTGAAAACGTTGATCCCAATAAGCGCGAGAAGTATACACAAGCCGTGGACAACTACCTCGACAAGATCAACAGCAACATAAACACCAATGATAAGGTCAAACTCGCTTGCTTGTGGTAATCCTCAAAATGTGTGCTGATGTGAGCAGCTTCAAGTTTCACCGAAAATTTATGCGGAGCATTTGGAGTAAGAAAATATCTTGTAGGGTATTTGTATATTTATTGCTGAGCTCATATTGTGTCATTAGGTTGTTACGCTAATGCTTGCGCAATGCTTGAGCCTAAAGTAGTTTATTTCAGAAAATGTTCCGTGATATTCTGAGAGCAATTTTTATGATGACAACGAGGAATGATTTTGATCGAGCCGATTCGGAGAAACTTGGCGCTATGATGTACGCACTTATACAAAATTGGCTGAGGCAAAATGATCTCGAAATCGACGTATGATGCTTTTTATTTATTTCTATTGCACCAAAAGATATCCACAAGACTTAAATCTCGAGATAGCCCCGAATCAAAGGTCGAGAGGGGAAAAGCTCTTTGCCATTGGAATTGAATGAAGAGAAGCAGTGAAGTGTGCTTAGATCGTCATAAGACATATTTCTTGTCGAGCTAAATGTTTGTCATACAAGTTAGTGTGATCCTGAATTTTCGTTCTACCCTCCGTTTCGAAATCGTTTTATTTATTTTCTCGTCGTATTTTAATATTTTTCTGTTGTGCTTGATTGCTGTTGCACATTTCAATCGTTATCTTCAAAAACGCATACAGCGTTGCTGTTGATGTTTGAGAGAGAGATTTCCTTGGGGTTATGTGAAATATCTGAAAAAGAAGACGGATCATTTGAGGGCTTGACCCATCACTTTTTCGCCTGTTGTCCCAGGTTATTGTTGAAGTCGTTTGCTCAGACGCAGAAACGCTCATCACAACTGTTTTAATTCTTGTTAGCACTCTCAACTGTAGCAAATGAACCGTACGATGGCATGTCAGCGATACAAACGAGCGAT
>JAARMF010000493.1:47655-77785 GCA_022844705.1 Toxascaris leonina | reverse complement strand
CGAAGATAAAAAGGATTGAGGTTGCAATGTGTTTCAAGAAAACAATTCTGCAAATGTTGAAATTGCAAGTTTCAGCGGCGCAAGTATCAGGTGTGCATACGTCGAAGCAGCACCTTGGTTTCAAATGTGATTTATTAAGGTTGCGGTATGGAATACGCAAACATGTTAGTCGTGGTGGAACTCTTGGCTTCATCGAATCTTCCACTGAGGAATTTCTTGGTCATAGCTCATTCAATTTAGCTATATTTTGATTAGATCAGACCATTCTGGAAGGGATTGCGAATCCGACCTGTTTAGTTCTATGGGGAGTTTCAATCCCACCGGCAGTATATTGGCGACTAAATTCATAGCAAAGGAAATTGGCGTATTGTAACAATGAATCGCAAAGGCTTGACTCAAAGAACGGTCTTTTGCGTACCCGACGGCAAAACACTCCCGTCCTTCAGTGGGCTGATGTCACTCTATATCATCAGCGGGTGCGAAGAAGTGCAACATGTCTATGTTGTCTTTCACGTGAATCTGTCATTTAATTTAGTTTCTTACCTGTGCGTTCAGTTTTTTTACCGTATTCATCTCGTATAGTATGACTACCACGACACATACTGGCATGGGGAGTGATACCTGTGCCAGCAATGTGTATCACAAGCTTTTCAGACATCTGTGCAATCGGCTTGTGTACGATCGTTCTAGCCTTCCTAAGAAGCGTTCCATCGCATCACTTGCTTATGCACTATCGATTTCAAGTAGCACTTATGACTCCTTTTCATTGCATCACAGCCTTTTCATTTCCTTGTTTTTAAGAGTCAAAACGGGTGGAAATAAGAACGCAAACTGTATGAAATCCATAAGTGAACATTCAGGCTGGCATTTGTTAGGAAGATCTTGTTTTCTTAACGATGTGATTTTCTTAATTCGACAAGAAAACACTTTTGACAACAAGTTCATGCGCTGATGTTTTATTCATAGAATATACTGCAGCAAGTGAGATAGCATTAGTGACGAAATGAGTACAGTTGTAAGCTGGCACATATTTCCAAAAAGAAGGAAA
Source organism: Toxascaris leonina (assembly GCA_022844705.1). Lineage (NCBI taxonomy): Eukaryota > Metazoa > Nematoda > Chromadorea > Rhabditida > Ascarididae > Toxascaris > Toxascaris leonina. Next base: position 76,737 of record JAARMF010000493.1, on the reverse strand, counting down.
TGCCTACAATTGCTTGCACGGTTGATGCATATATAGGCTGCTAGTGGAATATTTAATAAGAGAAATAAAATGCAATCCATAGCCATCACTTTTTACTGGATATAAGACACCAGTTAAAAGCTACAATCTCAAACAGATTCCCGTTCAAAACGCACACACAATTATACACCATCATAATGTTGAATGAAATCGCCTTCACAATGCCGTCTAATTTCCAAAAGATTCTGATAAACGTACGTTTCAATCATCTCCTCTTGAACGTTACATGACATGCAGCTTGTTTCACGATCTGCATATACACATATATCACGTAGCATTTGTCAAATGTAATGCGACCACACAAATTTCATTTGCCAGAAGTGATGTAAATAACAATGATCGCCATCACGTCGGCAATGAAAAGTGATCGAGTTAAATAAATCAACCAGAAGCTACTACCCTACGTTACTAGCTTCAAAACTCCTTCGCAAAGATAAAAAATTTAACATTTTTTTCACGTCCGTTGTCGGAAAACTGTTTTGGTCTTTCCGGGACTCCTGGACGTTGTATGCGGTCTTCATAAACTCTTCATAAACTTCCTTTTTTGCAAGCAACGCTCTAGGACATGTCATGGCACAACACAACTGCAATAGCAAACATACATCGAGACGCACAGTCGTCATCCTTCTTCTACGTCAACCTACCACTGAAATAACTTTGCAATCATTTAGAAGACCAAACACCAAAAAAGTTGGAAGTGCAAGAATTCTGGAAATCCATTTCATTTTTAAGAGCACAGTATCATGCTTTAGTAAAATTTTAATTAGCAATATTGATAGTTATAGGCCGCTCATAATCCTGAGTAGTTGATTTATCTTCCGATCAGCAAATAGTCGTTCGAGGAAGGGATTTACGCCATAAAACGATAAATTACTGTTCCGCTTTCAATTTCTGACTAGTGGCAGATTGCAGTAATACCACAACCACAGGTGTATGGTATCGATAGCTTTGCAAAAGATGACCCACGCTCTTCATTTTAGAGTGTTTTGAACAAAAAATAACACAGCCTAGGACTATATTTGCTCCGATTTACTAAAAACGTTCGAGTTGACTCTTAAGCCAATTCATTGTCATAATACTTTTCGATATCTTGCCCTTCCTATTTTTAATACTTTTATCATCTTTTCTCCTCTTCTTTTCATCTTTCACCCTTCTTGCGCTCACTTACCACGTTTCCTTTGTCTCTCTTCTTACACTCAGCGGTAGGCTTTAACAAACGATATTTCTGCTACACACCGTTCCCTTCCTATGGTTTTTAAAACCACTTTCTTAACAAAAGATTCGTCAGGTGTATAGACGAGTGAAGGGGATCGTAAAGAAAGAAAAAACAAGAGTTAAGTTTCCTCCGACGTACAGGAAAATCCTAAAAGCTCATAAGAAGTAGTCTGCTTTGCATACAATTCCACAACAATTTAAGCTCAACGAAACAACCCTGCAGTATATGCCTGCATGCGCTATTGGCATGCTTCACCCTCGACCTTCAGTTAAAGCACGTCTCCGCAAACAATCACAACAAGGTTTCTGTTGTCATCGTTAAGCATGTCATGCACCTCGGCGTCTATCTTGACACGTATCGTCAAGGCTTTTTCTGCAATAAAAGAAGATGAAGGTTATGTTCGGTAACATTGTGCAGTCTTCACTGGTTCAGTATGCGCTTTTGAGAGTCTTATTCCGGAATACTTCAACTATTCCTGTTATGGCAAATTTCTTTAGAATTCTGTGATCATTGCTTGCAGCGGTGCTCAATAAAAAATCTCACGATAGGTGAAGAGGCGGCCAATAGGTTGAATAAGCTTCTCAATCTATTTTTCTATTCGAACCATACGTGCCCCCTCCTCCCACTATATTACAACTCCAATTAAGTGCCAAGGTTTCATCCTCCCTTTGCGGCATAATTGCTGGCCAAGCAAGCCACAAACTGCGCGTTTTTAGCAAGTGACGACTAAACGCGGAAGGAGCAGTGGGAAGTGAAACTTTTGGGAATTTTGAAAGGAGGAGTAAAATTTTCGGTCCTTCACCTCATTTTTCAGACTCACCAGTTGGTCATAAATCTTCCGTTCAAATGCTGCACTAAAACTGCAATATCTATGGCAGCCTTTCGATCAGTTGATCGGAAGTTTTGGCCGGAAAACGGTGAGTTGTAATGTTTTCGAATGAGTATACCTTTGCTTCTTAGGGAAGCAGTTTTAAGATTTCCAAACGATATTTTCTTCCCGGTGAGATGTTTTAATGATACGGCAAATTTAAACTGGCCGTTTTACCTGCCTGTGGTAGAAAGAATAAACCGACCATTTTTTGGAGGAATATTAAGTTCTTCGTGCATTGTGGAAATCAACTTCTCACAGCGATCACCTCTGAACATATGACTGTGTATGAGCGCCTGTAAAGATGCTTACTTTCTCCAGCGATCCTTTCAGCAATAAAAGCGAGTTTTTTTAAATGGTCATTGCAATCCACTGATGCATTCGCTGGCGAGAAAAAGCCTGTAGTGGATTCCAAACGTCTCATCTTCAAAAATATTTTCTATCTGTGTTTTTCGATTCAGAAATAGCGAATTTTTTCTTCCATTTTTTTTACGAAACAGAGGCTCGGAAATAAAAGAACGACTACAGTGCGAATTCTGAGCGGTCAGAAATTTTCTCTCACTGTTAAGCCCTCGCAAAGGTTTATATAAGCATGTTTTCTTAACATGCCTTGATTGGAAAATCGCTGCTACAAAATGCTTGTAGTTCAATAATAGAGATCATGCTGACAACGCAACATTCAACTGTACAAATCAAAAGCATTAATGTTCAGGCTTTACCGTTGTGCCCGACGAACTGGATAAGAAAGACCACGTGACCATTCAAAAAATGGTGCAATAGCGAGAATTTATTTCAGCTTTATCATTAAAATACATCTTTTGATGGATGTGAAGAGCTCGTACAGAACAGAATTCCATGAAATAGTGCGTTTTCTTGCTTGCAGCAAACTGGAATTAAAATCCTGCAGTCAGTTTCAGAAATAAAGAGCCTTTTTGCGAATCATTCTGTGATCGATGAACATCCATTATATCTTGGAAATAGTAAGTCAGCGAACCTATAGACGTTATTATAAACAACGATAGACATAAGATGAAAACAGGTATATCATTTGCCCTCATTCGTTCACACAGAGAAATCACACAGTAATACTGTATCAGTTTAGATTGAGTTTTCGCCAAATAGCATTTTTGTTTGATAGAATATACAAGAAAAGAGATGAGTGAAGAAATCAAGAGAAACGTCGCAAATACTGTGATGAACGATAAAAATTTTGTGATTCTCTTCAAAAACGTCTTCACGGTCCCATCAAACTACTCTATCACCATATAATTGTTTTGTGACAGCAACAGGGAAACCTTGCTAAGGAACCTGTTTAAAAAAGAAGCGCGCAATGAAGTTCCGTAAACTATATCTTACGCGAGTTTCTCCTAAGACTCTTCAATATTATTTCTATTTCTGCTGATATTTGTTGAAAACTTCTCCCAAAATAAACAGTGAAGTTAGGAGAATGCAAGAACACCACTGGCGATCCTCATCAAGGTCCCTCTGGATGGTAACGAGTCATGAAGCTGAGTAAAAAAAAATACACCTCAGACAAAATCTGCATCAAAAAAAAAAAAAAAAATGACGACGCAAGAGTTGAAAGAGCCAAGAGCAGACATTCCACTCCAATCCTTCCTCAACTTCTCTCCCTCTCCCTCCTTTAACAATTGCCAGTAGTTCAGCAAGAACACTGATGAACTCGTTTGCAAAACTAACGCGGAAATGTCGCAGTGCATCGCTTCTATTAACAACGCTCACACGTACAGTGAGACCACATCGATCGAGCGTCACAAGTGGAACGTTCAGTAGTCCACACAGGGCGCCTTGTGTGGTTGGCGCTGGAGGTGTGGTGATACTATGGCAGACTTCGCCAAGCTCAAAGCGACAAGCTTGGATGCAGCCATTTGTAATCGCAATATTTCCTTTCCATCTGCAAAGAAAGAAATCATTCGCCTGGTCGGTGTTATAGCTAAGATCTCTTCTAGAAATTTATTGGTTTTTACTTTTTGTCGACGAGCAATGAATACATTTTTAGTATAAATTCAATGCAGTCACTGGTCGCAACAATCGATTGAAGTTTACTGTAAAACCATCTTTGGCATATTCGTAGCTTATTAAAAGTGATTATGTTTATTGGTCGTCACCCCAAGAAGGCTATTTTATCTTTGCTAACCTCAAGAAACAGTCACTAGATTATGAAAGCAATCACCGCCCTCTCAAAAGTCAGCTTCCCAAAAAACGTTTAGCATCAGAAAACTAATTTGTGGGGTATGAACATCTGAACCCGTCATGGTACTTACTTTGCAGGCATAGAGACTATCGGCAACTTTCTACCGCCACGCCTGGTGCTTCTTACGTCAAGGTTCGAAGCAAGGAAGCTGAATCGAAGCAACTCTTTGCGACATTCTGGCTCTTCTGCAACTCTTCATAATCCGTTGATTTTCAAGCTGAACAAGACTGTCTTCAATGGTACACATCATTAAGGATATTTATATTATTTGGCGAATTTCGGTGACTGCAGATAATACAGAGCAATCTTATGACACCAATAATGTGCTTGAAAAAATTTGATGTTGTTCATATACACTGAAGACGCAACAACAAAAATTTTCGTCAGAACAGGTCAAAACGGTATTTTCAGGTTATTTCTTCCTTTATCTCTCTTTTTTTTTTAGCAATATCGTGCCACAGACAAGAACGACACTACTGCATACATATGGCGTGCTGAGCTTGCCCGTTTCCTATATCGACGAACCGAAGCAACTTCACGAAGCCATGAGATTTTATCACTCTGTAGAAGCTTAATTGTCAACACAGGGGAATTTATCTAATTGAAGTTTTCCACGCAAAAGCATTGATATTTTTAATGCTGGATAGTGCGACCTAAAGCAAATGTTGAGCATAGTGGAGAAAAGTGTTGTGGAAGCAATCTCAAATCGCAGTAAAGGATAAGCGCGATTTGGGCACTATGGAAAAGTCCCCCAAGAAGAAACAAGAGCAGTTTTGCTGCTTTCTCTTGCTTTTTTTTGATAACGAATTCGGCGACTTCGTCATTTAACGTTCAATCTCATCATCCAGAACGTCACAACAGAAGAATGGGAACGCAGACAACTATAGAAATCATAAAAACAGAGATTAAAAAACTGTCATCAAAGCGACTGTTTCTGCCTCTTGTTTCATACCTCTCCTCGCAACCCCTAAACTTTCGTATTTCAGCGAATGTTTGCTTACCTGAGCAGCAGGGAGTAAGCGCGGTAGCGACTGAGCGAACCTCGACGACGATGGGCCATTCCTCGTTTAATTTGGTTTCGGCATCGAAATCCGATTTGGTCACATTCCCAAAGGACTGGGATCTGTTCAGGACGCCACTGGTCGAATCCTTCGAAGACCGCCTTTCTAGCGACTTTGATTTGGGAGTGCATATGCATCGGTCTGCTGCTTGTGCGTGTTTAGGCGTCATAAGGTTTGCGACGCTCCGCATAAAGAGTTCACTCCAAAGGTTCTTCGGAGCTGATGGTGATGCCAGGACACCATTTACCAAACGTCTTCCGTCCTTGGTGTAGCTGCAAATGCTGCTCATTGAGGCACTTGTGGACAAATAGTCGGCGTATTCAGGGTTTCTTAGCAAACAGTCACTTATTTAACACTCATTTATCTGTTCGCACTTTTGGGCTAATTCCAGTTTGCACTGATCTGGTTGCCCATTAAATTAACCGCTTGAAGAGGCACAGCTGAAATAACATGTTACATCTATGCAAGGTAAACGCTATGTTGAAACTAGTGTGCTGAGAAAGGCAAATTGCACAAAATGCACATACATTTTAAAAATATGCACATACCTTACGCTCGGCCGTGACGACTGTAAAATAAGTGATTCAGGCTGCGAAATCGAGTTAGATGCTAGTAGATCGGCTGGAATATTGATAGGATGGATCATCTTTGTTTGTGCACTTTAATGGATTTCGAGCAGCAGCGGTCAGGCACGTACACATTCACAAATACATGCCTCCACGCTAATGTGGCATTTGTCTGTGTTCGTTCTTATGTATATATGCACAGCAGTGAGCAACGTTCGGCGTCATAGGGGAGGTGCGAGCACTTGTTGGTGCGGGGAGAATGGCGTAATTGGGCACTGCAGAAGTCTGCGCGTTGAATGACAATTTCGGCGCAAAAAATTGACTCTGTGAAGGTGAATTAACTCATTTAAGAGCTGTTCGGCCATTTTCGACGAAACATGCTGGAGTGGTTGAGTCATATGTCAGGAAATATCAGTTGACCCATAGGTGTGGATCAGTATTAATCGCTGGATGAAGTGCTCTTTGATGTGACTAATTTGTTACAGCTCATCAACGAAACGTCATTAAAATTGCAACTTGCCATCTTTTCATTTCTACATTTCTTCATTTATTACCAACTAACTTGAATGGCATACGAAGTGAAAGAAAGCGAGCGATTTTGTTATGACAAATTCTGCGAGTCCTATCACCTTAATTATTAGTGACATTTCACGCGAGCGTTGAGGTGACCTAACGAGGGTGAAACGAACCGAGACAACGAGGGTGAACCGAGACATATTGTGCAAATTAAATTCTTGTTAAATTGTCCTTTTTCATCGCTCATGAGATTTTTACTCAGCAATCTGAGTAAATGCATCACCATTTATGTGAATGACGTATCGCACTAAATTGCCCAACGTGTCAAAATTGGCAATTTATTCATACTTGTGCAACACTGAGCACAGAAAAGGCGTATTCGTAGTGCTAATCAGGAGGAAATTATGCTGACGGCTGATTGATGCCATACGCTTAACATATCTCGTTGATTCAAAAAAATTGTTCATCGAAACTGATGCGAAATTTCTTATGCAAAACGTCTTTAGAGATGAGAAATCAAATCCGTTGAACAAATAAACGCTCATTTACGTTACATCGACACATGCTGCCATTTGGCTCAATGGATGCGACTGTAGTTCGTTTGTTATCGTTGTTTTTTCTTTTTTTTCGCGGTCCTATTCTGATCTCCATTTGCTGACAACAATCTGCTTTTGCTCTTTAATTCAAAAAATCCCTTAGAAAAAACCAGAATTCAAAATTCGTTGATGACCTCTTTACAAAACTGCAAGGATCGTTCTCCGAAACTACGAAATTCAAGATTTAACCAGAACTTTTGGAAGCCATTTTCAAGCGTAGGTGCTGGGAGATACTGATTCATAGTTCTTTCAAGAAAAAAAAAACAAAAAAAGGAATGCTACTTCTATCGGCATCATTTCGCAACCAACTTTTGCTCGACATGCTTTCCGGCATAACGAAAACTTGCTTTCTCATTCAGTTTCGTCAAAATTGTCAACAGGAACGAAAAGGGGTTGGCTTCCCTCCAGAGAACTTGTCATCTGCAAAAGCATTCGCCAACTCAATCTACCATATTTTTTAAAAAACATTTCAATGTGCAGCCATTCAACTTTCGCGTTTCATCTTCTGCAACGAGTGGAAACAGGGATGTAATCTAATTTTGTAACGAATTCCGCTTAATAAATCATAAATTACCAAGACGCTTTTCCGCATCCAAATTTTTTGCATGTGATCGAACTATCGAACTCAAATTTACAGCAATCGTATGCCTTAAAAATCAAAAATTAAAGGTTTCCAATGGAAGTTTGCTAATATAATTTGCAGCAGTAGAAGACGGTTTTTGAGCCAACGCGCTGATCCCTGAATACTTAGAAGTCGCTCTGTCTGCGTCCTCCTTGAAACTTTTGCTCCAATTGAGACGCGACGACTGAATTGGAGCAAATGACGTGCTAACGCGTCAGATTGTATAGTTTTGAAATCTAAACTGCACTATGCTCACATTTATTCTGTACAACCGTTAATGCTTACGTCTACATAAGAACCAAGAAAATTCAGCTATAAACGAATGTTTTAAAACATGCTTTTTCATTGTACTCCATTTCTGTTGCAGAATGCTCAGTTGTGCCACTATTATCTACTCGTTTCCGACTAATAACGTGCTAAATGATGTAACGAAATACCACTGAGGGCTAGAATCAGCTTAGCAGATATAACTTTGAGGTTTGACGCTGTGTAGATTAGGGAAATCATGGAGCAACTTCCTAAACTTCTTGCTTGTACGAAAAATCCTAAAAATCACAGGCCGAGGGGCATGCAAAGCAAGTTCACCTCGTTATGCACACAAAGTTACCCACATCAACTGTAATTCGTCTAAATTTACGGTCATGACTTGACTTCTGCATCAAAATCAAAACAACGCCTGAAAATGACAGAACGCGCTAGCGAATTTTGTTCTTGCATCAAGCTTGTTCAACTGTAAGCGTCGCCGGCCACCCACGACAAACGACAGTTTACGGTAACAAATATTGATGCGAGCAGTGACAGCGAGAAACGTTTCATCAGCTGCCATGAAGTTTAAAACGACATTTGGCTAAGCACAAGAAAACAGAAGATAATAAATGTCCTTCATCGTTTCAGCCGCTGTAATGGTATGATAGAACTGAAGCAGTGGACGAAACACAATAGCGTAATGAGTTTGACGGACAAGTTCTTATTTTTTTTTTGTGGCCACCACATTACTTCTTTCTCAATTTTTGTTTCTTCAATCAGCACTTTGAAAACAATCACCTACTTAGCTGTAGTGTGACGATCGAGTAAGCTAAAAGCTGTAATGAGAAAAAATTTATTCAAATATCGCCGTTAATATCCAAATCAACGTGATATCAAGTAAATCACCTGTCGTAGGCGAATGAGTGCCATATGTTAAATTATTTGCCGACTCGTCCGTCTATTGACAAACAGGTGCTAGAGCATAGTGAACTGAGACATTCAAAGCCACAGGTTCCTTGAGGAGCTCTTATTATTTACCGTCAGTTCACAAATAAATATTTCATGCTTGAAGCCTTTACCAGGGATAATTTAGAAGCAATTCAGGATTGGAATTCAGTGCAATATAAAACTCCAAAGATCCATTCATCAGTTCCACTGGAGTTCATGAATAATGATTGTCAAAATCATTTCCGCAGTTTCAACTTACAGTAGCACTATTAAACGTTTCAAGCATAACAAATTTTTTGCTTAAGTCTAGTTATTTCACGGTTCACAGAGATATTCAGGCCACAGAACATGCAGATTGGCGTGCTCCATTCATGATCTCGCTAAAAACTTCATGAGCACAACTCCATTAAAATAACTAGACGATTGTTGGGGAAACTTATGCAATCGTTTCTCCTCGAAACATAGGAGATCTTTACTTGACTCGCTTTCTCTAAACTTATCCTTTGAATTAAATAATAGTATGATTAAAGAATCCAGCAAGACAAAAGTAATTCCATATTCCATATGCTTCTTAGACAATAGGACGTTATGTGTAAATGGAGCAAAAAACTCCCTGAGAGGGATTTGTGGATATAAGTTCTCAACGTTTCAGAATTCAGCACAATGGGAGTAAAAATTTCAACTTCAGCCAACGTATGGACGACTGTGATGGGACGAGGAATACAAAAAAACCGTCAACTACTACACTTTGCAAAGATGGGACGATTGGGAGCCATTATAAACCTTAGGAACTGTTACCATTTGAGCACAGTTTTTTAGCCTTTACACAGCTGGTTGGAGAGTCGCTCGTTACAGTACTTATTCGTGTAGAACTTCTAGTCCCACCATGCTCCCACGTATATTATTCCAACAATATCGCTATCACCAGGTGATTTTTTAACAGCCTTCATCCAATTCCCACTGATGCACCCTTGCATTGTCTCAGTCTCGTGATTTACATTGCTATTTCGTTCCAGCTGCATCCTTTCCCCCGTGACAGTTTATTGCCGTTAGACTGTTCCACTGATTTCAAACTTTTGCCAGCAATTTACACAGTGAGACTGTCATAACCACTAAGAATGCAGATTTTACGCGTCTGAGTTTTCAAAACTGGTACATCACAAGTGATATTTCGGCTGTTCCTTGAATTTATATTTCGCTGCAGCCGTTATGTTGCATTTCGAGCGTTCTCGTCGACTGTTGTAAAAAAGCGTCATGGAGACATCACGTTATCTGGCATGAATAGGCTGTGCCTGTCAAGAGCTTTCAACTCATAAATTGCAACTCTTCACGGACCGTATGAGTACGGACATTAAAGTGCAAATGTGACAAGCTAAATTTGTTCTGCTAGTGGTCTAAAGGGACCAAAAGCAGGATCTTTCGTTTGGAATTCGAAAAAAAATCGGTCTCGAAGAGGTAGGTATTACTATGTACCGCATGTATTATATATGTATCATTCTCATTAAATATTTGATCGATCAGCAGGCTAACATACAAGAATGCACATAATGCCCGCCTCGTCAACATGCTTTCCCGCTGGCACAATCATTTGCATTCCTTGCACAAGAATTATGGCGACAACACGTCTACGCACATGCATGTGCGCTCGTGTACGTTTGCTTGGGCGCTAATTCCAGATCGCTGACCACTAAACATAGAGTTACCAAATTCGGTTGTACAGGACTACCTGACAACCCAAAGTAATAATAATGTTGAAGCATCAAATTCAAAAGACTGCGCCTTAAAGTTTTAAGCTTTTTTAACCGGTCATTTTCTTACAGCAGCCGAGGCGATCGAGGAAAATTATTTTTTTAAACGGAAGTTTTGCATGCACGACCAGGCCACTTAAATTATGGATACATTATTGCGTATATTTCAAGATTTCTTGGCCATGCCCACGATTCTAACTGATCTGATGAGCTTATGTGAATATCGTGTCAGTTTCTTTAGGAAGTTCCATCACCTGTCAGTAGACAAAATGCGCATCGCAGGACGACATGGCCTTTTTCACCTTACTCACATGATTGTTCACTTCACAATTTCACCGCAAAAAATGTGCTTCGTACTGCTTTAATTTGTCCGACCGTTCGTTCGTATAAACCATCTGCAAAGTATTATGAATATACCATATACTTATAAGAACATAAACAGATTACAAATAAAAAAAACAAATAAACAGATTTGCTTTCACTTACATATATATTCATATTTATATTTATATATTCATTTTTCATATTTCGCCACGACACCCTTACGCAAAGTGAGGCTGCGAGAGCATACATATGAAAAAGCACGCTATACCTGGCATATGATACGGGAGGTAATATGCGAAGCAATACTATCCTTCTTTACTTGATCCGACACTTCGTAGAAAGCTAAAAAATTTGCGTTGCTTTTTTGCGACTCGATGGTTGCAAAACTTTGCTGCGACCAGTACGTTTTTTTTCAATGTAAAGGTGTTTATAAAACATGGAAGAAATTGTATGTTTGTATGGTGTGCAGCACATCTAGCACACTTAATGATGTTTGCTGCAACGGTTCACGGGTTTTTATTGCCGAACAGACGGAAAAGTAGGCAAATATGCCTAAAGACAAGATACCATAATGTGCACATGCAAATCGCAAAGAATACACTTATTTATTTCCTGAATAATGCACCTGTCACAGAAGAAAATTAAACATCCGATACAACACAGTAAACATGAAGCAACGCCTCATCTCAATCACAAAACAACAAACTGAAGATGCCACCAATATATGAAATATTCGATATATATCTGTACTGATTTTTAGAGGATGTGGTGTCATAACGCGTAATGTAAAATAAACAAATGAGAAAATGCATAGCATACTAGCAAAAAAAAAAAAAGCTATTGTTTACCGTTATCGCAAATCATTTTCTGACGCACATCTCGGATACGCAGGTACCTTTCCACATTCCCGGTGAAAATCATGGTATATAATCATTATGAGTGGTAGAGTTAAGTTTGTTAAAATCAACAGCACTGAAGTCCAAAGCTGACTTTATTCCTTGACAAGAAGCCCAACACCTCAACGTACTCACCAACGCACTGTGAAACGCTTATAGCTGACGTCGATGCATTTCTCAGTGCCCACAATTGAAGCTATTAGCCTTCACAAGCCGCACATTAAACTACAAAATTTTAACGACGTAATGTTGGACAAACCAAACCCGCTTCCTTTTTTGACAACAGCAGGACTCATTTCTCTGAATCTCTCACGAGTCTTCGTCTACCTTCCCTGCTGTTTGCAAGTAATCTGTGAGTAGCAACTTTAAGAATGGAACTAATGAGCGAAGAAAAAGTGGAAGGTAGAGACATCACCACAGTACTGTATGCGGTTTATTAAAATGCCTTAAGTTTCAGCCAACGCTAACCCTGCACAGCTGATGCTCTCGCTCTTGTTTCTGTTACGTATTACCTTCTTAAACTTATCGTTCAGTTAATATGGAACTCGATCCTTTTTAGCAACGCTTCCACAAAATTCCCGCACATAAGAATTTACGCTCACGTTTCTGCTGTCCATGAAATTTCCAACCCCTGTATTTGACTTCAACTGTTCAAATGTTTTCTACGACCCTTTGTTCCCTAGCCCCCAAATTTCCAGCTGGAGATAATACTACGAGCAGAACAACAACTATACCCCTGCAGCCCCATCAGACAAGACTTTCGAAACGCTTTCCCTCTTTGAAAGGGAACTTTCCAGGTAGAATTTACAGAAGACAGAAAGTTATAGAAATTTACAGGTAACATTTGAAGGAAACAAGACATTGCAATTTTAAAATCACATTTTGCTAAAACACTGTACTGGGAACCCTGATTGAGGAACAGTCACTTGCACCCAGACTTCTGCTCCTGGGGATGGCTTTATCTTAATGCTTCTCCAAGGTTCGAAAGTTGCAATTAAAACTTCTATCCCTTTCAGCCTACCTCAGAAACGTCGATTTACGAGAAAAAACTTGAAAATTATGAACCTTGCGAGCTGTCCTAATTGGATGAGGTTGAGGGAAAGGCGGATTTGCAATTTCAACTTTTGGAGGTCAGCTGCGCTGATGCAGTTGATTTTTGATTCTTTCACGTTTTCTGCGAGTAATTTTACGAAACCGTTCTGGTACAGCACAATAATTTTTAGGAAACCGCATCTGATAAATTGGCCATTACAAATTACTCTTGAGACTCTCATCGCAGTTCGCATATTTCTTCCAGGAATTCGAAGGACCGTTGAAAGCAGGACTATAGGCATTTCTGAATCACGTGCTACAAAGCACGCTCTGATGGGGCAAACAACTGCAACGCAACGTTTGCAGGAAAAAAGAAACGAGAGCAGCCAAATGTAGCTTTGGATATGGAAAAGGCAACAGACAGTTGGAAAGATTTTGCACAGAACTTGAATGGTCGAAAGCAAAAAAACAGAAAACATTCAATTCAATAAGTTGCTAGGGTGCTAAAGAAACATACAGTGAAATATCAATGGTATCAAAACTCACAGTGAATGCAGACAACGTGGAAAAAAACAAGGAACAGGAAGTAGTCAGCCATCTGGCGTGCCGAATATCAGTGGCCTTCAAGCGCCAACCTTTCAACGTTTCCACATTCTTTTCCTACATATTCAAAACTATTCGTCTGCCCTTCACGCACATTGAGATGTTTATGCTGCGAGTGGAAAATCATTAGCGTGAACGACCAGCACCTTGCTATGACTCCGATATGTGCAGAATCGCAGCGTATTTCACGACAGAGAAATGGCAGCCTCCCAACTGTGTGCTTGCTGAGACATGATATAAAGAAAGCATTTTGTGGAAAATATTCCAACAGAAAGCTCACTTGGCTAGCGTTGAAAAAGTGCATATGGTTATAAAATAGACAAACACACAGAAGAAAGCGAAAAAAGCTGTTACGCAATTGAAGAGCCATATCGATTTAAAAAGACCCTTTGAAATTCGCTTGAAAAAAAGAGTTCATTTGAGATTGCTGTCAATCGGAACTGCCTTGAAGGAGGTCTAGTACGTGGCTTACGTGCGCGTGTTGCTGAGGGATTTGGAAGGGTGCCAAAAGTGGGAGGCACATCGAAATCCACTGCGTATTCCTCTTGACACTGCTCTACTACAAATGGTGAATTACTATGTTCATCGCTCGACGAGAGATCTTCGGATGAAGCGACTGGCGCCAAGGGGGGTAAATCCTGGATCAGCTTGTCTCTGCAATTAGAAACGCATTTATATGTAGCTTAAAATCACAATAAAAGCACGAAGGTGGTGATTTCATAAATGACTGAGCAGCATTTCGGCTGAACTTCCGAATTAGCGCAAATTGTAAGAGGGAGAAAACACGGAAAATTGTGCTTCAAAACAAATGGTTGCTTAGAAGCGGCTACGTACTTTTCGCTGTCGAGAAAATCGAGCTGTTCGATGAAAAGCTGCCGGGCAGTTTCCATATTAGAATTTTGTGCTGCCATCTGTGCCACGTCAGAATCCCGCCTGTGTTGGTCGATACGTCGCAAGTTTTCTGTTATCTAAAAGCACACGTTTATAAATCATTCTCAGGGAATACCACAAACTCTTGATAAAGAAAACGATGAAATTGGTGCGTCAGATACACAATACGATGTAAGCTTGCTCGTTCGTATCGAAAGCAACATAAATAAACTGAAATTAAAGCTCACCTCTGCTGAATAAAGAAAATTTCGAGCAGTAAATTACAATTTGAAAACTCGATTCAGCTGAGGTGAATATCGACTGATTTCATAATATAGGCAGAAACAAACTTTCCTAGAAATATATTCAGGTTAAATAAGTCCATATGAGGATAGGCGTTGAATCGACGAACCTTTTCACTTGCGTGTTCAAGCGTTACGATTTGTGTGACAGCCGCACGGAACTGGCGTAATTTTTCATCGATTAGCGCCTGGACACAAATCGCTTGCCTATTGACATCACGAAGCTGCTCCTGCGCATGCGCAGTTTGGTTACTACGCAGAATACATGGCGCAAATATTAATGCCAGATTTGCGGATCCCATCTTATTCACTGATTCCTTAAATATCTCTGATAATTGCGAAAAGTGGTTATTGTCTCGGAAATGCGCGATCTGACGTGCGCAAAGTACTTGAACGGCGACATGATCATAAGAAAACGCAAATGAACGTGGAATAGTGTACTTGTGATAAAAAATATAGTTTACCGGGAAGGCAGAATCGGATGCAAGATCCTCCTTGTCAGGCTCACTCAACTTAATCCTCCTTGAGACAAATATTTCGCTGACTACGATGTGCAGTAACGCATGCACAGCGCAAATAAACAGAAAAAGCGCAAACCCCATAACTAATTACAAACTTCGCCTTTTTTCTGTACCGTATTGGCGTCAGCATCCAAAACTTGCAGTTTTGAATTCTGCTGCTATATTTCTAGAAAATATTATTCAGACATTCTTTGTTAAACGTGCCCCCAAATGAATTCATAAACACAGCTGTCCAGGAAAGGCTCATTTAGTTGATAAGTGGGTATGTGAGGTGGCCCTCGCGAATTCTAATAGCCGTGGAATCCTCTCAGAGCTGCAGCAAAATGATCCTCATCGTCCCTTACGGTCGTTACAGGCTATGCGGCCCTCACGTCAACGTAGGCAACATTGTTCGCCCAAATAATCTCCCCCTAACTCCCTCCTCCCGGTAGGGAAAACTGCTCGGCAACACGATAATCCTATTGTCTGTTGGGTGAGCTTCATCACGGATGAAGCAGCTTCGTCACTGCAGCGGAAAAGTGCCCAAAGGTAGCACAGCCTTACGCTTGCACAACTTCCCAAAGACAGATTCATTTCAAAGTCTTGTCACCCCTTACTCGAACCAGCCTTTATGCAAATAAACAAGCAAATGCAAAACAATCCTCTCTCACCAAAACAGTGAAAGAGCGGACTGTCAAACTGTCAACAACAACTGCAAATCTGAATTCGTACATGGGACCATAAATCAGACACATAACAGTTGCCTTTCACTGTTTCACCAACAGATTAATTTCCACATTTAAAGATTTTTTGGCACGCAAAGCATTCAAGTTTGTCTTAGGTGGCGACTTGCCTGATGAGCGACCCTCGCCAAGTGGTACATAAGTCGATCCAGGACATTTCTGTTGCACTTCGGTAACAATTCTACCATAACACTCAAACATCGAATGCGTTCAAACGCCTCTTCCACTTCTGAAATGCATCCACTTTGCTCAACTGCTGATTAACGTTCCTTCCAATAAGAAAAATTCAAATCTCCTTGACATAATAGAAGCATACTAAGATCTCATTTTAGCCCTCTTCTGAAGTGGTGCAATCTAAAAAATCCCTCCTCAATGTTCAAGGTGGCAAAGTCTCCAGAACTAAGTTATTATCGAGAAACATTACTTTCACAGTGACGCTCTACTAGATGCAAGCCAAAGAATTCGTAAAGCAGAATTTATACTGTTAATTAAAAAAGGATTCCTACCGGAAGCATTAAGGAAGTTTTCATAAAGATCGTATGTGATCAGTGGCTCGGGCAACTCACGGAAGAACGACTTCACTAGAGTGCTGATCACATGCACGGGCACATCATCGAAACACAATTCGTCGAATTCTGTAACAAACTGCATCTTAGTTCGCACAGAGGTCCTTTCAGCAGAAGGAAAGAAAAAGAAAAGGTCCTTGGCGTGATTTCAGCGAGCTGATGAGAAAGAAAGACCTCACGGTTATAACACACGATTGTGTTATTATCGTGAGGTCCTTCTTTCTCACGAGACTGCACAGCAAACTGCGCAGCAAAATGCGATTATCAACGACAGTGTTGAACCATCCCACTGGGTGCCCAATACACTTCTCTCGTCCCAAGAGTTTGGCAGGATAAGGTACAACAGTGATGTGGGAGGGGCAGACGGAAACCAGCCACTGCAAAAGCTACTTGACGCTGCATGTTACTAGTTCTCTGATATCGCAATATTTTCTCCAGCAGCATTCATTGCTATTACAGTACACCATTAGCCCTGCGAAAACAATTACGGCACGCTCGTACTATGCCATCTGCGTTTATGTTAACGAGGAGCTGAGAAAAGAACAAACCGATGGCGTACAGCGAATGTCTAAACAATTTGTCGTTAATTCAGCAAAACAGTAAAATTCATATAGTGATATTCGCTTACTAGGTGCAGTTTCAATCGTTCGTCGTGCGTTGCGCACCTGAGCGATTGCTGCACTTTTACGATAGAT
Source organism: Toxascaris leonina (assembly GCA_022844705.1). Classification (NCBI taxonomy): domain Eukaryota; kingdom Metazoa; phylum Nematoda; class Chromadorea; order Rhabditida; family Ascarididae; genus Toxascaris; species Toxascaris leonina. Next base: position 59,568 of record JAARMF010000493.1, on the reverse strand, counting down.
TCCCTCCACGAAAAGTGCTCTCAATTCGATAGCAACGAAGAGCTTGTTGATGACGACTGGAATTGCCTGTTCATCATCGACCAAAGTGTTCAATTCGGCACCAAAGAAACGCCCTCCAGTCTAAATCCATATGTCTTTTATAAACAAGCAATTTTTCACAGTCGATTGAGTTATACGTTAAAACTCAAGCACTTTGAAGCACTGAGGGGAGCCTGCCGAAAAGTGAAGATGTGACTAAACATTGCCGAAAAATTTGACGAATCAGCCATCAGAAAAGCTTTGTGAGCATAAACTAGATTAATGACCTCCAGACCTAGCCAGCGTAGTTCTGCAGCTGTTAAAACTACACAGCAAGCAGAAACACTGCACAAACTCAGGCCTGGTAGGCATCTATGAACGTGCTGAGGTTACCACTACGACGACGCCCAAATGCGTTATCGAAGAAATCAGCCTTAACGTTGTTTTTAAACAAAGTATCTTATGCAGTGTAACCTCAGCACAAATGCCCATACTGGTCGCAGTGGAATGTCTTTTCTGCTACATCTGTAATATTTCTATGAGAACTTGCAGCACCAGATACATCGCACTGTATTAATACCTTAATTCGCAATACTGAAGACCAGTTCCTTCACCATATATTAAACTGAGAGCGCAAAGAAAAATTTTGGGAAACGTTCGAACCGTATTTGCTGCTTTTTGAACCGAAGGTGTGCAGTAGTGCATAATCTTCGAGTAACACTTCTTATGGCAACTGATACGACAACCGGTGCATATGAAAATCTTCTCCGCATGCCACATGAATTGGTTGCAAATCTCACAATATGTCGGCACGTGTACATACTCTGCCTTGAACTTGTGACCATTGTGCAGCTGAAACAACCTTCATTATCAGTTGTAAGCATTGCGTATCTCCAAAGCAAAAGCAACGAATAAGAATATTAGACAAACGGTAGCCAGCAAACTTTCACTAGGCGAGAAAGCGATAAGATCAGGTTGCTACGAAAAAATTAAAATGCACGTTTTACTTCAGAAAGAACGAAAAGGAAAGAAGCGCAAATGATAGTCTCTGTATTGCTGATTCACAAGATATTGCTTAGCAAAACAGTGAGCAGACTGAACGATCGCTTGGCAAATGATGGGTGTGAAATTATGTATAAAGCTTTGAGCACGATCAAAGAAAAGCCAATTTCAGCAAGACATTTTTTCAATATGCAAAAAGTAAAAAAGCGGAAAAGCGCAGTATAGAGGCTGGCATAATATACGCCTTTATATTCCACCTCAACAGGCCAAGCAACTACCCAAGCAAACAAGACTAATGATAGAGAAAAAATAATATGCCAACCTATAGAAACACCTGATTGTACAAATCTTGCACTAATGATCAGTATTTAGGGTGCACTCTACCGACGAAAGAACATATTTCTTCCAACTTTTACTGCGCTTTTCAGCATAAACAGCTCACAATGAAGAAGGTGAACGGCAATGAAGAAATTTAGTCATCTCATAGTGCGTGTCACGCCTAGCTAATTTTACCTCACATTTTTCGTGGGTTGGAAATAGCGGACGAACAGATAGACAAACAATGAAAACAACTTTTCCAATTGTTTTATCAACACAGATTCGCATAAGCGCACAGAATGCTTCAAAATCGCGAACGAGGATGGGAAGTTATGATAAACCCGCAGTTATGAAACTGCGGGTTTATCGTGCGGCTGTTCGCCCAAGCAAAAATACAAAGCTGGCATACACCAGCACTGGAAGTGTACTACATGTGTTATGCGAGTGTTCCCCTGAGTTACCGCGAACCTCCTATACGTTCTGTCACGCAACCTTTGTCGACCATAAACACTGTTAGCTAGGTAGGGTTGTATACAAAGCGAGTTTAAGGTGGACGATGGGCAGTATGTATGATAAGGTATAGCAATGGGAACCCGAGTATGTCATGAGTTCTGCAAGAAATCAGGTGTGATTAACCTCAAGCACCCTTTCAGACAAATCTGTGGGTGTCACCGCTTTTCATACAACCGCAAGCTGGACTTTAGCTGATCGCAAGCATCTATCAACTTCGTTGTTTTGTCCACAGCTGTGGCTTTACGCGGTAGTAGTTGGGAAATTACCAAACCATTACCATCAGCCAAGTACAACAAAATGGAGAAAGGTATCTGACAATAGAACACATTAGAAAACTAGCAAATGCAAAACTCAGTCACATCAATGTAATATGCGATGTTAGATGATTTGAGAAATGAAGATGACCTCGACAGATGACAGCCATCTGAGGAATCCAGAGATATGTCTGCGTTCAGTAGTAAATTGGCGGTTAGAGCGCAAACAGTTGTTAGACGCACCCCCTAGACTGATGAGGAAAAAAAGCAGATACGACCAAGCCGCTACTTCAACTGTCGACTGAGTTCGAAGTGATTCGTATAGTTTTGGAGTTTATCTTAATATATTAAAGGCGATATGATGCGTGACTTGGCAGTGTAACAGAAGGAACAGAAAGCAGAGTCTTGACTATTGTTTTTCACAGATGCCCGCCTCAATCGTAAAAATGCATATGCCATACACGTACCCATGCGCATGTTGGTGTGTATATCTGTGCATGAGGTGAGTGTGAGACAAACACTGGTGGAAATTAATGATAAAGAGCACGTAAGTAAAGGTCCATCGCTGCAGTAAATTCAAGTCTGACAATCAGACGATGGACTCGTTTGAAAAGCATAAGGACATCTTTGCATGAGCAAAAAACATAGCAGAAAGCAAAAAAAGTGAGAAAATTCGTAAAACACCTACCAGAGCGAGGCTGTCCCTTGGCGCAGAAAGAACAATTTAGTAGCACTGATTGGTGATATGCTCTTTCTACATTACCTAATAGCTGGTAGCAGAAGTCCGCCTTCTACCCACTCCGCTCATATTACACAGCTAATCACCATTTGAAACGACCTTTCCGCCATAGTTTTCACCACTGATCCTACTTCTGCCATAGTACCCTCCTTTACGATACTAGCTAACTAGGGGCAGTAGATATGTCGGTCCAGTTATAAAATGGGGCAACATGGAGGTTGGAGCAAATTATTAGAAAGGATTAAAAAGCAGAAAGCAGAAAACACTTACAATCACATCAGACTTTCTCCTCTTCTTGCGGACATTCTGCAAATGAGACAAAATCAAACGAGCTTACTGACTTGCTATTAATTCGGTTACTAAAGCTGCTGCTCAGCAAAAGCACTGCAGTGAGTTCAGTTCTTTGAAAACCTTTCAAAGACGCGTACACTGTTGTGTGTTGGATGACGACTGGAAGCTCATCTTAAAGAATTGGCCAGCAGTTCAAAAATTTCCTCTCAAAATTCCAACCAGATGCTTGTTCAAAAACTATCGCAACCCCGATGAAGGGACGTTGCTGTTTTTTCTTCTGAAAACCACTACTACCTATTCACTCATCTCGTAGACGCCTTCTCAGAATATTTTACAAAAATGTTCACTGACATTACCGTACCTACATTGTCAAAGCACACTTAGTGGTTACAATTTTATAGAAAACTCTTTGCCTTCTTTAGTATGGAACAACTAGAAATGTTCGAACGAATTCACTGAGCTGTACAATTACGGGCTGGTTAAAACATTCGCATCAAGAAGTCTTTCCGTTGTGCTCTTTTGTTCGAAAACTGGTTCACATGAAACTTTTCCGAAATTTAGGACCGAGCATTACCATATATAGCTCTCTGACTGCAAGATGCTTCGCAGCTAGAGAAGCGAAGACTACTTCAAGCGCTTCATCTACGATCTGTTTCGTTCAGCGTCTCAGCGGAAGTATCGGATGTCGGCGATATCGATGGATTACTGCTCCTGTAGGGAAAATGGGTTCGAAAGAGGCGGAAAGATTTGTTTGGGGCGATTGTTTCCTCAGTAAGAGGCCGCCATTTACCGTCGTACACCGAATATCACCACAGACGAATTTTACGATCAAAACGTGAAAGTACGTCTTCTGCCCCGCATCCTTCTCGTTCGTTGTGAACACTCGTTAGCACTTGCCACATGCAACTTCATAAAATTAAAGACCAAACACGTCGACCGTCTCCTCACTCAATGAGCCTGCTAACGTGGAAGACCAATTACTAAACTGCTTCAAAACTGTTCATTCAGAGGATCCATCGGTGAAAAGTTTCTGATCCATCAATAGCCATTTCATTCGTGTTACTTGCTTCCAGATCGCTGCAACGGATGCTTCTGGGCCTTCCAGCACGCATTATTGTCAGACTAAGCATGTGCCGGGACATATACAGTGCTCGACCCTCATTCGGAAAAATGCTTGAAGCAGTTTTTTTTCTTCTCTCTAGCCCAGTGCAAACCTTGGCAAGAACACCCCACTACCCATGAAAAGTATGTTCTGAGATACACTTGATGCTGAAAGAATGCGAATAGGAAGTTAGATAACGATGAGATAACAGATGCAGTTCCTTTCCTCGTTACATTGGACTTTCACGCGAAAACGATTTACTGCTTTTAATGCGACTGACGAAAATTGCATGCACGCTGGATAACTAGTGTGCGATTCAGAATCAGCGAAGGAACCTTGTCACAAAGGAAAGCTGAGTGCAGCTGGTCAGCATTATCGTTGGATTCGTCGATGGCGCCTCGGGCAGAAGCATAATAATGCCTGGAAATTCGCTTGCTCCAGAATCCACGAGCTGTGTTGATGTGTATGTGTGAGATCCCCATCGGGGACTTGGAACTTTTTAATTACTGCGCGATTCACTTCTCAAATGATGCCAACTGATCGTCGCACTCTCTCACAGTTGCTTTCATCCACAGTAATAACGAATCCAAAAGTGTTGAAGCTCGCAGATCTTCTTCAGCAACTTTTTGAAAATTGTGTTTTTGGTTGATCGCAGCGTTCATCCACTTCGGCCTTCATTCCCGCTGCCTCTATCGAGTTTTCTGCTATCCACATATAGTAAAAATGCGAAACGAAAATACCAAAACCAGGATTACGGCTTAAAATGGTGCTCTCATCGACGGCCATCATCAATGCACTTGCTTCAGACGTTGGTGATGACTTCCGGCAAATCACCGGATCACCGGAAGAAAAGCTCCTACATGGATAGCCAGTGTTATTCCTTTTGAAATGTTCAGTAAGAACTGATGGTGGATATAGTTGAATCAAAATAGTGAATCTACCGTCGATCCGAGCAAAAAAACTCCCCAATTTTCTCAAAGACCGCTTAAAGATTTTCACGAACTAAGGGAAAATAATCCGTAAAGTTTTGCAGCACCTGTCCAAAAGTGTGCAGGTTGTACTATGCAGGTAGACAATGTACAAAATCTTCTTCCTTATGAAGAAAGAATAATGGACTTAAAACAGAACAAAGCAGTTTCAACAAAACTTATGCTCTGCAATGCAATTCGTTCTCAAGTATTCATTTTCTGTGAAACGACTGCTTCGTAAAGATTTTTTAAAACAAACGTTCAACCTCAAAATACGACTCATGGTCTGATAAACCCTGCTTATTTCCTATAAATTCTCATGACTTCTTCAGCCTCACAAACGATTTTAAGAATTATGCAAGTGCACACGTTTAGTTAATGGTTAGTTGGGGTGAAGCATCATATGAAATACCGCACACAAAAAAAGACACTGATAACAAAATTTCACACTGCAAATCGAGCAGTGGACACTCTTTGAGTTCTGCGAGGAAGGTACGAACCACTGTTAAAAGGCGAAGGTTTGAGCCATACATGGGCATCTCTTCTTATCTCCTTCCAAATTACAGGAGGCAAGATAGCTGTAAAATCTGAGATTTTCGTAAGGTGGACAATTTGTTGTGCTATTTCTGGTCGAATAAAAATTCGACATTATCGGAACGATCAAACAGTATGACTTCCAGGAACGTTACCTGACGCACTATAATTTCACAAATGATAGTAGTTCCTGGCAACATGTCAACTAGGCCGCAAAATCTTGCCAAAGAATGAGCCACAATCAAAAAACAGAAACAGCAAATTTCTATTCAAAAACATTAAGCCGCGAAACTCAAATACAGTGAGGAAACGACTAAAAGCAATGAGCTACGAATTCAGACTAGGAAAGTAGGCTAAGAACCTTAGCCTGAAACAGAACAACAAAATATTTCGAAAATCACACGAAGGACGGTTTGCCGATGTGAGATTCAAATTAATGCCCTCATCCACTATTTTGTTTTCCTAGGAAAAATAAAAGAAGTGGGAGGCACTAGCATGAGAGTACCCCCTCTCGCAATCAATATCGGCACATTCTCATACCCAGTAGTATTACTGTTCGGCTTCGAGGTCGGGATAAAATTCTACGTGTCAAAACGCTCTGATGGCGAAAAGTTGTTTGAAGCAAGAAAATGAGGCCCACGATTATCAGTTCAAAGGCATGTAAAATGCACATTGAAATTTCGAAAACAGATCGCTGTTCACCCTCAAGACAGCCCTCTTGCGCACATTGCATGCATGCAAACTGTTTTACACGTAAAGATTGTAATGATAAGCACTTTATTTAGTTCGAGTTCCAGTCTGTTTACGTTGCTAGGTTAATCCCCATCTGACCGATTTCAACAGATAATAAATCCTCAGAGATTCATGCTGGCAGATTCCCTGGAAATGTAATTTTCTCAGCAGAATACCACACAGTTTAGTTGGTTGCAGAATTCTGTCACTTCGTTGTTGCAAATTCCCTATGAAAGAAAAAAGCGATCGAAATGCCAATAACTGTATGAAATACAAATTGTTTGACCACTATAAAACGATTCCTCTTTTTTTGCATTTAACTGATGGAATATTTGTGACTTTCTACTCTGGACAATTTCATTGCTATTAATTTTATTGGCAGACGAAGACATGCACAGGGGACTGAAAACTGCGAAAGGAATTAAAAATAAATCACATGCCAATATATCGTTCATTCATGCGACATAGATTAAAAGCACACATTCCATGCGCTTATGCTACAGCTTTATGCCTTCGGTACACCTTGTTAAAAAAAATGAGAACTGCTTTCTAGACTGAGACAGTCATAAAGCAAAAGAGAGAGGAAGAGAGCGATAAGAATACACGGGGGAGAAAGCTGTAAATATATTAATCACTGCTGCCATGTGCATTATTCTTCCCGAATGCTGAGTGGCAAGCAGCAATCCCCTAACCTGCAGCATACTCGACTTCTTCTGAGACGTTTTGCGCTTCGTTTGCTCTTGCATAAATTCGTTCAGAAATCCACGGAAAGCATTTAGGCCGAGTGTTGTGGGGAACGTGACCTTAAACGTTTTCAGGTTAATTCTCTGGAATTTACGCCTAACCATACATTACTACCGCTTATTTCAAATAAAGCGAGATTTACATTCTGGAGAGGGAAGAGCTGGGTTCTCATAAAATTCTTGCTCTTTATCGCATCTTGATCAGGGAGAATAAATGCGACAATGCATCCAGTTAATTTTTTTTAGCGCCCTAGCGATTTAAGTTGTAGCATGCACCAATACCCCAAAAACATCACCACTAACTATGGCTGTTAGGTAGCGCTTTCCGTTATGACCTATGTGCTACATTCATTAGCAAATTGTTGCAACCATCAAAAGATATGAGAAGCAAACGTTTAAACGAGTATGAAAATATACCTTCTCTTGCGCAGATACTTTCGTCAGCGAGCCCTCGAATGTGGTTATAAGATCACGATATTTAAGGACAGCTTTATTTTCCTGTAATTTTCCACATTCACATAGTCCTTTTGATGATAGCATAATGTATCGGAATTTCCCGTTTCTAAAACCTGTTATGTTATTTCATGAACTTTACGCGGAGCGAAATAATTCATACTCCTCGCAAAAATGAAGCTGTCATATTTTAAATGTTATGTCGTTGCTGGAAACCGCTTTACTTTTTGGAGGATCGATTCTTAAAGGCTTTGACATTTCTATGATCTATTACGTATCCGCAGTTCAGTTCGCCACCTCTAACAGTGTGCCAACAGCAATTGCGCTGAAGCTCATAATCGCGAAGCGCATCCCTTAAACTGAGCCATGAGAACATAAACATTCGAATGCTCGCATCATACCACTTCACGTGAAGATGAATGAAAGGTTCCGCTCTTTGAAGAACTCCATTGTTCATTTACTTCATCAGTAAGACAGCTCAAGAAAATTGTGCTAATATAGCTATGATGTTTGTTTCAGAAGAAAGCAATTTATGGCGCAGACACTGACGGAACAACATCAATTCAATAAATTGATTCCACTTCTCACCAAAAGCACCATGGCACAATATAATTCATGTTTGAGAGAACAACGAACAGGGCATCATTAATTGATCGTCGATGATGATTCACTCAAAAAATTGAATCTCAGCAAGAGCATCTTCCATGGAGATCGGGCAACAAACGCCTTTGTTGGTTTTAGCAAGTCTTTCACTGACTGACTCAAGTGGACTAATGACCAGTTCGTCTTCAGCTCAAATTTCATTCTCAGAAAAAAGTAGCGGCAAAGTTCATGGAGAAATTGCTTTCTCGCCATCGGAAAGTATTCTGGCGTCTGCAACCACAGCAGACAAAACGCGAAGTGGGACTAACCTAGCCAACAATGAATAAAAAAATTTCTTCCAGTCCAGTCTCATCAGTGGAAAACATTCGTTGGTAAGCTAAGAAGAATGAACTTCCATCTGCGGATCTACCGTGAGGTTGAGCGTAGTACAATACAAGCCCCGTCCTCTAGGATACGAACACCCTGTCGAAAAATACAGAAAACCCACGAAACTTCCCCAGAGATCAAGCAAGCAGAAGCTTTAGGTGATGCATTTGAAATTATTTTCTATAAGCTTTCGGATAAAAAGGCTATCACTCTAGCTCCGCTTCCCCTTCAAAAAACTAGAATAGCGCTACAGAACGAAATTACCAAAACCCGTCGAAATTTACATGACAAGGTGGAAGCTTCAGCTTTAAAAGGTTCATATTTCTGTAGCTTTTGACAGCCAAGATGAATGCAGTGAAGAAAACATGGTCAGAGTGCAAACGAACAGAAAAAGCAGCGCACACGAATTCCTCTGCAAAGGCTTTCAGAGTTCGTCATTGGCTTTAAGGCCCTTTCTACTGAATAAGTTCACATTCTAGCCATTCGTGAAAATGTTTCAAAATTTTATCCGTGTTCTTAGAAACTTTCCGAAAACCTATAAATGCAGGAAAAGGTCGCAGAACTAGCAGCTACAGACATACTGTTGGCTCGGTGCTATCGTAATCCGCCTAAGTCCACTCAAACACTTCGCTTTATGAGAATTAGTGATAAACGGAATAAATGTTATGAAAATACGTGATAAAATACAAGGGAAAGGTGAAGGCATAAGTAAATAAACACACTTACGAATGAAACAGCTTCATAGCCGATAATTTCCATGTGGAACTCTCTTAACGCTTTCTTGAATATTGCGTCCACCATTGTATCCCTTTTCTGCACATTCTGCTCCAAAGTGGTGAACTTCTTGAATATAAAGACGTTGAACTGTCTGAGATCATTGGTAGACTGGATTATCATATCGGACGGATCAGTCTGCAACAAAATTGTGATGTCGACCTTATAACATTTTTCACCTGGCAAGTGACGAAAATCGCAAAGACTTGTTACATCGACACACTTCCATGTTTCTCGACGATTATTTTTGGCAGTTTTTACACAGAACAACTTCAATCCACCGAAAGCTCTTCTCGCCAGATTCTTCGTGCAGATTCAATCCTGCACCACTTTTCAGCCGTGCGGGTGGGTCTTCTGTCCAAATATGTATACCGCTCCTCTCCACTATGCCACTGTGCTCTAATTTTGGCATTCTCTTCACAATGTTTTCTTCCGTCTGCTCGAATACGTAATCAATTCTTAAAGAAGATGCAAAAAGAAAGACATATAAACTGCAAATTTCGATGTGACATGAAGAGATATTGCTAAACTAAAGTATTTATTGAAGCTAATATGGAAGACAGACGTTTGTTCAAGCAACATCATATATGAGGATTCAGAACATCACACAGATTTTCTGACTGGGAAGTTTTATGATTCACAACTCCTTTATGAATATGGATGCGAGAAATCGCACGCAAGGAGATAAAATTTTGAACTCAATTTGCATGAACTGCCATCAGATTATCCACTTCAGCAAAAACACAGTATTTTTGAAATTGGATAATTGCTAAAACTGCAAGAATCCTTTAGAAGATTCTCCTATCTGCCCCGATGAAGCTCAACTCAACTACTAGACAAAGCCGCTCTCTCCACTATCAATTCCTCGTGTTCCTCTCGCATAAACGAACACACCTGTTGTTTAGTTTTGAAAAGATTGAACGACTTCGGTGTCTGTAGATTCAATGGAGCTAAAGACTGCCGTGGGGACAAACTCGACCTGAAAGAAAACCTGATGTACGACGACGATTCAACTTACTGATGTTGCAGTCACAGCATTAAGCTGCTTCATACTAGCATGTGCAGCAAAATTATTATATTTTAGATAAAACATTATTCATGTATTACATAGGTAGTATGAAACCCTTCCGGAACATTACATACTTAGGCATTCATTTCTTGTTTAGCTATTCCGTTCCATGCCCTCATGGAGTGATTTCGGCCAAAGACACATATTCTCCAAAAACACTATCGCAGGTCGACATCGCAGGCATTGCCAACAAATGATAACGACAACACAAAGACTACTTTTCACTTCCAACAGTTCATTCGAAAACACAACATTCATTGCAGCAATGGTGTCTTCGACTAGCCAGACGGCATTTACTTTATTCCAATTTTGAACGAGCACTCTTATTCAACACATTCTCTAAGATCAGCCGAACGAGGTGTGCTAGTGAAAAACCGAAAAAAAGAGACCGTCCGAAAGATTAACCTGATATCCCATGCCTTCTTCGGTGCCGGTGGTTCCACCCGCGAATGCGCGATCTGTGGCTGGCAAGGAATACTACCCGCAAATGCTGAACACTCCTTATGGAATGAAAGTTTGCAGCCTTAAATAAACTTTCTCGTCATAAACGCTTATGACGCAAGATACATTAATTGGGAAAAGTCGTTTTTTGTTTCAAATACGACACTGAACTGAAAGAGAAATTCTGCAACGATTCAAAATGCAACTTCGTTCTCAATATAAAATAACTCCCACACTAAGTGCAACCTTGAGTTTAGTTGAAGCAGAGTGCGTGAGTTGACAGTTGTGTTGCGAGCGTCAAAAAGGAACTATCGTTTTCTTTTAAAGGAAAATCCACATCATCATAAAAGATAGCTGAAGAAGATAGAGGAGACAAAGATGACTGCTCTGCCCTAAATAAAGAACGCATTCAGCAACGTTTGAATTTCTGAAGTGGTTCAAACTTACTTGAGCACTTATACCCTTGAACAAGTATGCCGATAAGACTTTTGTTGCAAAGGGCACACAACTCAGCACGATGCAGTCGCGACAACTTAAAGCTGTGTGTTTTCTTCGTGAGCGCAGAAGCGGAATCGTGTGAGTCGACCAACGTCGAACTGTAAAGAAATAAACCACCTCATTTAAATCTTCTTCTCCACCGTTATAATAAGCAGTATTTTCGGTAAAGATTCTATGCTAAATCACCATTTCAAGACAACCAACAACAGAAGCTAGGAGGATTTGGCCAGCCCTCACGAAAGCAGAACTAGAATTGATATCGCGATCAAACAACCTTTTTATGTTCTATCAGCGGCTGGGGTAAATACTGCTGCACTCGTAAGTAAATCATTTGGAAAATTCCAAAAATTTCGGCCCGCCCAAGACTCAGGTCTTCGCCCGACCCCAGCCTGTCCCATTCTTGAGTTCGTTTCCGATTTCGGTATATCCAAGAAGTTAGCTGGTCTGGGAGATGGACACAGCCAAATTTCGAGCCGCTCCTTCCCCCTTCCCCCC
>JAARMF010000493.1:8376-36219 GCA_022844705.1 Toxascaris leonina | reverse complement strand
CGGCAATATGGAAAGCAAGAACGCGGCAGACTGCCAACAAGATGGGGTTTCGACTTCTACATGGCACTGCTAGGACGCGGCGAGTTCAGGATCGAGAAAGATGGAAAAATTGCCAGCTGCATCGATGGAGACAACGACGAAATCGATGAAATCACAGCTGTTCAATGTGATTCAATGTGATAATATTGATGAGAATTCGTATAGAACGATGGGACCTAAGTTTCGAGCAAAAACGAGACAATTTTGCAATTTAATCATGTACTGATTTTCGTCATAAAATACGTTGCACCTCTCAGAAAGAGAATGACTGTATATCAAGCAAAGCCGACGTCGATTTGCTCTCTCCTCCCTGACTACAAAAGAATTCAGAACAAATAAGGGCAGAAAACACAAAGCTTGTATAGACTATGCTCGACAATAGCGCCAACACGTGCGTTTAAATGCCTCGTTAGAATCAGACACATTTGAGGAAAACTCTGATGCACAAATAAATGCAAACCTTTTCGTTGTTCGATTTGATGCACCGTATGAAATATGGCGTTGCTTGTGCAAGTGTTTTCATGAGCCGAGAAAGCGAGTGCTCGAACTGTTTGCTCACTGAAGACGGCTTCCCCGTGATACGCTTTTTGCCCGTGAGTGCTTTTACTGCCTAAAAAAAGCCCACGTTTCAAATTACGACCACTTTTCGTCCATGTCCAAGTCATATTTATGTAGCCAAGGCCTACGAAAAAAACGAAGTTTTTTTACTGAATGAAACAAACTTCAGCTGACAGTCATGGATCAGCAGTAGTCTACTTTTATCTATTCCTATTTCATGCAAAAGATTACACAGCATTAGAACAGAAATAAACATGGAAGCTGAGGAATGATCGTGGAAGCCTGCACACTGTCGATTTTACTGCTGAACTTCGTGCTACATTTTTAATTTCTGGTTGACGCTACAAGTTTGCATAAGTTTATTAGACGCTTGCCCAGTGGCACATCATATTCCAGCGTTCCACAATATCTCTCGTTCCTCATCTCCTGAATCATTCGCAACTGCAGCAGATTCGTTCATAAACAACGACAAATCAAAGTGCAGTTTTTGAGATGCTGATAAACGAAAATGAAGGAAGCAAGAATGATTAATTGATTTGGAGTTAAAGCGACTCACAACCGTATGTCATTGAACAAAACACTGCGCTACTACTTCAAATCCACGTGAACACGCACCTGAAGGCTCTTTAAGGCTTTCTGTCGATCTTCTTTTGGTTTCATAGGCTGTTTGCGTGCCTGCGTAACGATCGTTTGAAAAAACGATGTATCACAAAAATCCGGCACCACTTCAGGCGATAGGTCACCACGAAGAAACGCACTCAGATGAGTGTCGGAACTTCTTCTCGAAAAGACTGGCTTTGCAGTATGAGTACTTAAGTGAGCGGCACTTTCTGAAACGAATTCACAGTACGCTGCTCACATATTCTTCTGCTTTCATCACAAATTCTGCTTCTTGCGCAACATTTATTATAGGACGTAAAATGATACAACGAGAAGGGGGTGGGTTATGTCACTTTATTGACTTTTCTGTCCTAGCTGATCAATGTTTATGCCTAAAAGATTCCTCTTAAACTACACTGCAGAACCACAAAACAGTTGATGAATTTAAACATCCTTGCACAGATCCCATGACGTTACCACAGTTAATGTGCCAACGCTCCATCATATACCACCGAGTATCACCCTCATGACTAGACCGCGGCCTCGCCACCTTCATTACCCCCGCAAAATGGAACGTTCTGATCAGTGTTGGGCGGCATACATGCCTGAAGCCACATGAAAAAGTCTACTTGTTGAATGTCGACAAGTCTACAAATCGGCAGATTCTCTCATATCACAACCGCTTCAAAAAACGACACAACATTGCACGAGAATTAAACTGCTAACCACATCTTTTTATTGAATTGCCGGCTTGTCGGAATGCGCTCATTGCTCGAAAAGTGGCGCGAACCACATTCCAACGGAAAACAGCCACCGGATCGTCGCCGACGAGATCACGAACGAATGCACTGCGGCTATTTTTTAGAACCATCAGCACATCTTGCCTCATCAAATCCTTATTTTTCTCACGAAAGCCCTGAGGAAAGAAAACGCTTTTAGATAGGCTTGTCTTTAGAAATCTTATAACAAGTAACACAGTTAATTCCTCACAAAAATTTATTTGCAAAATTCACATCTTAGAACTGATGCCATAATGATGAAGAGGCTCAGTGATTAAAAAAACTGACAGGATTTCCAATTGCTTCGCGCTGAAAACGTTTCGAATGTTTAAAGCTTTTTCGCAAATATTCATGGATATATTTGGCCAGTTATAAGACCAAGCCGCAAAGCTTGCGGGAGATCTGATAACTGTGCAACAAATACTCCGAAAGATACAAACACTTATGCAATTATAGCACATCTAATTTATATTGTGTAGCTTCCTAGTAAACAAACGTACCGTTATTTGATATTTCACTTTGCCTGCATAATGCGCCACAATGAACGCGAGTTCACGCTTCTGGGGAATTTCGTAATATTCGTTATTCTTGAGAAAGTGGTTCAGTTTGTCCAACATCGACTTGTCAGTGCCATTGTTTATGTTGCTCTCCTCGTCTATTAGGCGCAATATACCGTATGGCTTACTCTGGAAGAAAAAATGCTCATGTTATTTGCCACACCAAAACCTTCCCAGATGAACGTAGTTTTCGGCATATCGAAAGCGCTAATCTTTATGACCTCCAGCATTAAGCGAAGCTACTCCTACGACTGAAAGTGAAACTTTTGAAGTGCTTTTAAGGAGAAAGAAGAATGCAGTCAGTCGGTATCAGAAAAGCCAACAAATATCGGCACTTATTTCGCTTTCGTTTTCCAAGCTGAAGAGATGCATAAATGCTCATCAAGCTGAAGATACACATCAGAATGCTTCCAGGTGCTGCACACGGATAAATTCTCACAGCGAAACTGCATGTTGGTCGGCAGGACAGTAGGACATGTACAGCATACCACCTCCTCAAACCAATCTGTTCCGCAGCTGTCTGTAAGCGCTTCATTTGAAAATGGAAATGAAAGGACTAAGGCAGAGGGTTAATATCATTCTTCATAAAACTCAATACAATATTGAGGACCGATGTTTACCTGGAACAGCTGAACGCATTCAGTATTATCGGTGTATTCGATATTGGTCCACGAAATGCCTTCTTTAAAATATTCCTCCTGGAAAGATGAAATGGCTTTATATCCGCCGACATGAAAACTATAAGTTTAAATAAGTCAAGCGAAGGTCACACAATCTCATCCACAGAGAATAATGAAGGCATAGATTTTCGATCCAGTAATTGTCGTCTTTCAGTAGCTCACATACTCTCAGGTGAAAATCGTTCAAAAAGAAACGGGATGTGGAACTGCAACAGCTCCACACAAGCCTCGAAGCAAATTTAATCTGCAGCTTGATTTAGCAAAATATCACTACCTGAATAATGTTCCTCAAATTTCAATACTGCAAAAAGCACCTGCTCAAACTGAAAAATATGTTGATTGAAATAGGCCTGCAGATGCTCGTTTGCGTAGTTAATACATAGCTGTTCGAACGAATTCCATTGTGCTCCGACATCCTCAAATCCAAAAATATCTAGGATTCCTGTAAAAACCAAGAGCTTTCAATTAGTCAAAATTGTAAAAAAACAATGAAGCCTCGGACTGTTGCGTCAACGGTTCACATCAAAGTGCAACAAGCGGACAAGCTTCCAAAGCAAAACATTTTGCCCCAAGTACTGCATTGAAGCTTTTTCATCGATTAGTAGAGCACCTTCACTGTTCCAGGTGTGAATTCCGTTCAAACACCCATCGAAAGGATTATTTCAAGCGTTTCCTAATTGCCCTACAATTGCTTAAGGATCGAATTGTTCATGGACATCAGAAAAGGAGGCACTGCGACTCACCTTCCTCTTCATTGATATGATTCTCCTATCTAACGGCATCGATATGGCTCTTTTCAGGAACTCCAAGTGGCACTGAGACAACTTCACACAGCACAGGTTGCCAGACAATTACGTCATGGTGACAACAATTAAAGCATAATATTGTATATCAGTACAGAATATTCCCGCACGCCCGAACGTCCCGAACAACAACAGTGCTTGTGGATTATTTTAGCACACATTTTGCTATTAGAAGCACTGGCGCAAGTATTCAGCAACTGAACACATTTGTCGAAATAGCTCCTGTCGCACGTTTTCCAAGGTTCTCTTATACAACAATTCAGTGCTAGGTCGCTTCATAGAATAATTAGGTCTCTGCCCGCCGTGAGCGTCTTCTCGCCAAGCACACAGATGGCACGATGCGAAACGAATATTGTTCTATTCTCAAACAGTCTTGAAGAAACTTGCTCCGTTCTCTCAATTTCCCCTCCACTCCCACACCTCCCAGCTGGAAGAGGTTTCCTCAAAAGTGTGGAGTGAAGAGAAGAGATTCAGGCTAGCACAGATATTGATTCACAAAGATATCAAGGAATCAAAACAGGCGAGTTATTTTTGAAAACTCGTTAATCACAGGTTTCGACAGAAAGCCACCCACCAAAAGAGCATATTTGACCTAAAGAAATTTCCAGATCCGTCTTATCGCAAATCCTTTATTTATTTGTTCAAAAATGCTACCGATGTAGTATCCTTTTTTGCTTGTAAAGACTTCCTTCTTCAACAGCGCCTGATTCATTCTCAGCACAATCCAGTGGAAAAGCGCATTGTAGAGACACTTCGCCATCGCATCACGTGTGCTGGTCGCCTGCAGTTTAAATCTGTGAGAATCGATCATGAAAGCTTATGCGGGCGAACGAAGACACCCAAATAAGTGCCGTTCACAAAAAAGCGAATGTCTTAGTATTTGAAAGAGAGCGTGAAAGCGAATAATGCCCTACTCCACCGCTTCTTGAACAATTTTCAAAGGTGACCACATATGGCAGATCTGAGGGGCATTTATCAGAAAAGGTTCGGCTTAAGGAAATCACTTCGAACTGTTTTAAAGCACTCACTCTAGTTCGAAGTTTAGTAGCACCCCTATCCTCAACTTTGCAATCAACACAGAAAGACAGCTCGTTGATTTTGGGCCAGGAGGGCTTCCGTCGCGGGATTTACCCCTTTCCTTAAAAAAACAATGTTTGCCTTCGCAGTGGCCAATAGAACACAAAATCTTCTGCGAGAATCCGGAGATAGCCTCGAGGACCGTCGAGAGACCAAAAGTTTCCTCACCATCGCGGGGTTAAAAACATTTCACACAACTCGATTAACAGCATTTCTCTACGCTTTCACACGCTCATCAAAATTCCTAATAAAATATGCGATATATGGAAAAGAGTGAAGAATTTGCGAAAACAGGAAAGGGCTAAACGTTCCTCAATAGATATTTGCACAAATAGCGCCAAAAATGTCCCCGAAGTGATGACGTGCTGAGAAGCAATTTTTTGAAGGTTTTCATCAACTTAACTCGATAACACAACAACGGAATTACGGGCACCCTAGTTCGCTCATCGCCCATCAAGGAAGCTCGGGAATGTTAAATGCGATTTATTAGACGACTAAGCAGGTAGGGCAATAAAAACCTCGTTGACATTGTATCGAGTGATGACGGTGTCGTTTTTCATGACCGTTCGTTTCATAGTCATTGCTTGAGTGAGATTCGCCGCTTTGATATGAAGCAGTTCGGCAATTACACCAACCAACTCTTCGTTTGCAACATATGCCTTTTCGTCGCTATGATAACCTGGCCTCTGAATAAGGTGCACTCTCGCCGGCGATGATAATTCACTATTAAATGAATAGTAAGATCGATGAAGGAATAGTTCTGTTGAACAAAACTCCAAAATTTCAAAAATTTTGAAGTTTTTTCCTCAGAAAACAAGTTACTGGAGCAGAAGGTTTTGTCACAGACTACTTTTAATAAACGTTCTTCCTCTAAATACAGCTAGACAATCAACCCCTCTTCAATTATGCCAATGTCCTACCTTGAAGGAGAGGAAAGGTGGCGTGATGGGTTTCTTTCCTGCGTAGGAGCGAGGCCTTGCGAGTGCGCTGGAAACCCTCCAAAGAGGATATTCAGGACGCCCTCTTGAATGGCGAGAAGTTCCAACATTTACACGCCACCATCGTTTCGCGCAAATTATTCAGTTCATTTTAAGTGAACCATTCATCTATGCACAATGGGCAAGCCTCATGTGGTAAAGAAATGGAAACGGCTATATTCCACTGGTTGTACTTTCTCAGAAACATACAAAATCTATCCTGTCAGCACCTCATTTAAAAGCTTCAGCGTTGGGACACGACATCGAAACGAGGTGCGGAAAATGAAACTAAACAGTTTTTGATGAGCCTGGCTCCATTACGATATGCTAGCCAATAATAAAACTTTCACTGCGCTCATAGATTTGTCACCTTAAATGCTGGCACTTTGCATATTCGGAAGATCACAAGTTGGTTTATACATTTCTCTAGTTATTGGCGTAGTACCACATAAGTAAGGATTCTCTCGTACAACAACAATATTGAAAACCTCTGAAGCTGGGTCTTGCGATAAAGTCATTTCTACGGAAATACTGCGTATTGTGTAATGTTATACACACTACGTGGCATATGGCAGACAAAAATATTGGAGACATCATAGAAGAAAGTTCCATTACCTCTTGATAAAGTTTTAAGAATTCCGATGGAAGATGGAACAAGGGAGAACTGATAGGATACTGGGAGCATTTGTACCTGTTGCGAGGCCGTCTCGACTGCGATAAACTGCATAAATACAAATTCTCTACCCGACGGCGGAAGAATTATCATTCCGAGTCGTCTCACAAGCAGCTTTTATAGAGGCATTAGTGATTCAGTGATCAGTCTGCTTCCTTCTACTGTTCTATGGGTATGAGGTGATATTTTACAAACGCTGCTCATCTCAAGCTCTACACAACCCCACAACGGCGCTCGCATCATATTAGAGGACCAGCGGACATAAGTTCTGTGGTGTAGGGGGTGGTAAGCATCCCGAATGTCATTCAATGCCTACGTTATACGGCAGCCCACAGTTTCATTCCTATCACAAAGTTGGCTTCTTGAATGATTGGAGAGAAACTCGCAGATTTTTTGCTCAACAAATTACGCGCAGAGATGTATAAAAACACCGATGTCCTGTCCCTCGCTCGCCTTGCCTTTGTGAGAAATTTTTATTCTGCTTCAAATCATCTTAGTCATACTTCCACATGCTCAGGTCCTACTATATACTATTGCTAGCCCATCTACTCCTCCCCTACCAGCAGCCATCGCACTCTTATTCCTACCTCGTAGCTCTGTCCGTGCTTCTTATAGACTCACACTCAATCTTGAAGACTTTTTCGCACTTAAACCCGATCGTCGAGGGAAAGCAGGCAAAGCGATGGGAAAAGAAAAAAGCTGGAGGGGTGTCGTGGAAGTCATTTTCGAACATGTTTTTTTCCAACATGTAACAGTTTCGTTGCGTTTTTTTTTTGTTTCCACGGCGTACGTTTTCGATTACGTCTGACCTAACTACTTGTTCAATGTCACAACCTCCCTTCTGTTGACATATAGAAGCAACTGCATTATACTGTGTTGGCACCGGAATTGACTGCGTGCTACTTGAATAAGGCCAAGGCCGAGTGAATCTGGAAAAAAGGTCGTTTTCGAAAGATACTTCTCGAAAAACCAATCCCAGCTGTGGACGCGGTGGCTGCGGGGACGCTTTCACAGGCAGGACGAAGCAGGAAGAGGAGAGATACAGAGAAGAAGGAAGTGGGGGTGGGGGTAGTAAGGATCTGCTTCCATGGAACAAGCCTGCCCCAGGCGCTTTTCGACCATGACCTACAACAAAACCATTTTACCGCCTATTAGTGTGCCTCGTGGGCGCAAAACAACTCACTCACCTTTATGTACTCGATATTGCCAAGGAGTAATACCGCTGAGATAACAGAAAACATATTTTGCTGTGAGTTAACCGAAAAACCGACTGCATCCATTGCATGTTTCAATCGTTCGTATTCGTACTTCCCATTCACACCCTCCGCCGAATAGAATTGATTCTCAATGAGACATATAAAACCGCACGTAATAAAGCATTAAACACGAAACAGATCATTAGCAAAGAAAGATGTTGACTGTTTTTTTTCAAATTCTACATATGTAATCCTGCTTACTGCAACGCGTGATGGCTTTCAGAATCGCAGGAATCCAACCTTCAGTCGTTATGAATAAATAAATAAGTGGATATAAACAAATTAATTAATTAACAGATAGCAAATAGGCGCATAAATAAATAAATGAGCAATTAAATTACGAATAAACAAATAAATAAAAAAATAAATGAATTAATAAACATGAGACAGATGAACGAACGAACGAACAAGTGAACAAATAAATAAATAAATGTAAAGGTTAATTATCGCAGAAAAACGGCGTTAGCTACGCCTCCATCTTGATGTAGCGCGCTTCAAAGGCAAGAATAAGTCACATTCGCTAACACAACTGAGTTTCGCAATTTTCTTGGAGTCCGTCAACAAGAACTCAAAGACGGTATTCACCTGATTGAGGTAATAATAGTCACTCGGCTGAAGAAGAAAATGACGTTTTCGTTCTTCGTCCGTCGCACCTTCCAATAAGTAATAAAAAACGTGATAATTTCTAAAAGCTCCATGTTAAAAAAGACGGCATTTAACAAGTCGATTAGTTTGCTGAACACACCCGTTATATGTTTGTTGCAATAATTATATGTCTGGACTGCTGCGTAACCGAAATGTGATAAATGCGCATAAATAATTCATAAAAATAATACTGCTACAACGAACAATTTGTATTTATCGGTGCTTCATCCATATGCTCAACTATCTCAACGCATCTCCCACAAAACAAGCATAATGATATCCGCTAGGCAGAGAGTAAATCATAACGTTTCCACTTATCATCTGTCATCGCATGATCAATTAAAAAACTATCGGCTGTGTGCATAAAACGTTCTTTTGAGACAGCGTTTTTATAGGTCGATGCACAGACGCCACATACAGCTGAAGATCTTTCTTGGCTTTCTTCGTTTTGTTAGTCACGATGAGACCTATCGCCGACCTTGTACAAAACTGCTGGATTTTGCGAATATTTCACCCACTGCGCCGATACTCGGCAAGGTTGGAATTCGATCCCCCTAACACAAGTCGGCTGCCGATCACCACTTACCGATCACGTGACTTTTAATTACTGTACGCGACTAACCGCCACTTGCAACTTTTCATCTCTCTAGCAGGCCTCCTCGCTTTTGCAGTCATGTCCATACGCAAAATTCCCTACTCATATTTTGAAAAGTTGAACGGAATGTATAAATGGAAAGAAGAAATGTAAAATAAATAGCTAACCGTTCGTCAGCAGCTTGCGAGATGATTCGGGATTTTTCGAGCAAATATATTTCCACATTTGCGCTGAAATGCTAGCAATTATTCGACATACATTTTAATGGAAACATAGGCGTGCCTCTCAAAGTTTTTTCTTTTTTAGTTTAGAAGCCGCCCATGATTAACTCAAAGATTTTTGGCTCTAATACAATCCTTTTGGCTACACTGAAAAAGACTGAAGATTTTCTATCCCCTTCACTCTATGGAATAAAAGCGAATATTTTAACATCGCCGAAGCGGTTCCCATTTTATCTCTCTTCCTCCCTTTATTCCTTTCTCTCTAACGCTCAGTTGCCTTTCTCAATCATTTGATTGCCCATTGATGCTATGAGTGGAAAGCCTGAAGATCCCTGAAATGTTTGCAAACAAGTGAGCCCGAATTATGCAAACACAGAAAACTGACAATGGAAAAAAAGCAGCAGTAAGCGAGCGTAGAAGTTCTCATCTTGAGGACAGGAAGGTGGGAATCGAGGATGGGAGAACGGACAGGCAAAATCTATCGCTCGCTCGATCGGTAATGGCGCCGCGAGAATGACGATGGCGTTCGCCCATGCCAACAAATTTCAATACTCTCCTCCTCTCAACAACTCAATCCCAGCCTCGACCCGAACACATTCATGTATAGGGCGCCATCGATACAGATATAGCGTGGCGTTCTACAAGCCAATACTAAATTCAGTTCAGCACTCCACTTTCAACATGATCCCAGCCAACAAATCCTTAACTTAATTATTGCCGAAAAAATTTCATCTCGAGCAAACTTATACGGCAGAGAAATATGCGCAGGGTTTTTGGGGATTAGAAAGCTTCGCGAAACATTAATGTAATCAACGACACTTTAATAACAGTAAACAGCGGAACCTACCCGGAGACCATTCCGTTCTCTCGATAGTTCACCTTTATGAACTTTCCAAAACGACTGCTGTTGTTGTTTTGCACGGTAACAGCATTGCCAAATGCCTGAAAGCATCACTTTACTTGATGGCAGAATTCCGTCAGCATAAACGAGTTCTACAGTAAACGCGAACTAGACTGGAAATGAAGAATTAAACTACCAATATAGTCACCGTTCCTACAACGATTGCTTCTGTTTTAAAGATATTCTGAATGAATGCGGCGCTTCATACGCCGCATATTCTACTGTAACTGTTCTATAAATAACTTATGCACTTTAGTAATTCTATAAATCAATCTACGTGGTATGACTTGAAACAAGACGACAAAATTTTCAGTCAAAGAGATCGTTGCTGCAAAAACGGTAGTGATGCTCACTTCAAGCACAGGTCCAGCCGAAAGAAGAGTTTGTTCAACAGAACTGCCCGTCGATCCTTTTTGACTAAGCGAGGTGAGATGATGTAGTAGGAAATTTGTGGATTCGGTTTTGCCTGAGCCTGATTCTCCACTAATCACGACACATTGGTTCTCCTTGATTCGTAACATACTAAAACAATAAAAAAATACTGAAAGATAGACTTGCTAAATAAATACAAAACGCTGGACATACTGTTTGAAAGGACATAAACATACTAAAACCACAAATCTTCAACATATCACTCTTCAAGGAGAACACAGCATAATCTGAAAATAAAATCCACGTCTAAACAATAAATGTGGATTTGAGCATTCTTTGATGTCGATACGAAACATTTTTTGCTGTTTCAAATATTGTATGAACACAAAGAACAACGACATAAAATGTTGCTCGCTAACAATTCATTACAAATTTCCAGCAAGAAATTCAATAAGCCATACTTGTGGTAAGTTACGTCGGCGATGGCGAAAATATGAGGAGGTAGAGCACCGAGGCGTCTGCTTTGATAGTATAGGCGAGCATATTTAGGATTATAAATTGGAAAGAAGTTGAATGGATTGACCGCAACAAGTATGGGACCTGCAATACGGCCGTTTTGTACATCCTTATTAGCATCCTTCCGAAAAAAACACATTACACATTTCATATACTATTTCATTCATAACCCATTAGAGCTCATACACAAAGACTGCTAAAAAACTTCACTTCCACATACACGCTAGCCTCGAAAACCACCGGAAATTTTGGTAGCTGGTCGCATAGAATACGTCGCTAATTGACAGCTAGAAGCCACTCGTAAGTAATCATCGAATTCCAGTGGCTACCGAGCACAACTTCAATTAACGCTTCATTTTTTATTCCCACACCGTACAGTGTTAGTTACACAAAATATCTAATGCAGTGAAGCACACAGAGCTGTCACTAAGATCAGTAAGTTCAGTAAGCTACATTGACATAAATCGTACAGCAACAGAAGTAAAAACACAAGTGACGAAGTGTAAATCAGAGCTAGTATTTTAAAAATGAACTGGATTGAAAGTCGACCAGCATTAGGCTCTGAAAATGCTTCAGTAATTTGGAATCACAACAGATTCCCCCAATTTGTTCTACATTTCGACGAAAAAAACGATGGAAAAAGCTGTCGCTAGCAAACATCTAGAAAAGCTTGTAATTATGGTCTTAGCTAATACTGGAAGAATTGTAGGCGAAAAACTTTTCAAAATTCAAAGTCATAAAGCAGCACGTGGGCGATTTTATAGGTTCGCAAGAATACATGCAACAGTATTATTAATTACCACACAATACAGTTTCTTACAATATACTTTCGCATGCTATGTATTATGCAATATTCATATTTACATATATGAAGCTTAAAACGTTGACGAACCCTACATGCCCAATATATTTCGGCCGCCCAATTGTTTCAGAGACACGATTTTAAAAAAGGCCTCTAGTTTCGAAGGACTTCAAACAGTTCTTACGATTAAGCTTCTCCACCTTCAACTTTCCCATACAAATGTGGAAACAACCATCGTTCAGATCTGCTGCGGCAACGATGTCAGCCGAGAGGCGGTCGCTTCAAAAGATCTCTCCGGTTAACCAGACAATGCATCCAGGTGTTTAGAAAAAGGAATTCCATAAAACACTGCGAGAAACTTCACCGCGATAAAACGATGAAATTCCACTTCACCTATATATGTGTAGATATGTCCGCTTTTGAATCTGTCGCGCAAGTTGTCCAACAGCGTTTGTTCCGTCAACTCTGGTAACATGCAAAGGTCTGCATATTCGCGATCCTGGAAAATGCAAGCTCCACCATTTTACAGTTACATTTATGAACAAGTACAGTCAAAGCCAGCTCCACGCTTTCTTCGTTACTGTTCATCAAGTGTTCAGCAACGTCTCCCACCACTTACCTGCTCCTTCGGAATCGAGAAAATAAGGAGATAATCGGTTGACAGCCCTAAGGGACAAGCGGCCGAGCGGGTGGCATGAGAAAGATTTCAGAAAAACACATTTTTTGAAAACACAAATTGCTCAAAATCAAAACAATTCATTTCCAATCTCAAAGGTAATAAAGCTGAGAGCAATCTATTACTCTGTAGATGAAAATTATCTTCCATACGAGGATGCCAGATCAGTTTTGCATAGCAATGCCTGGCAAACCCGTTACGCTAATTTTCGTCTACTTTTGATTTGCTTAGAAGACGTCGAAACTGCGTTTCCCAATCCATGAACATTTAGTTTTTGCACCAGTCCAACTGTACGTCATGCAAGTTCTCTGGGAATCGAGTCCTGTTTGCATGAATCATTTGAGAAGCACGACACGCCTATGTGCACTGAGCTGGCCCAGAACCTCCCCTCCCCTCCTCTCTCGCTTTGCCTTCTGATATTTTGGCCTTTCACAGCACAACACCACAATGATTGCTTTGGCAGCGAAACTCCGAGACAAAGATACATGGGAACTCTTTATCCACTCTGCGTCTCCGGACATTTCTTTCTTTTGTCCTTGTCACTTCCAGCACAGTCGCTCATGACGTCTAGTTCGAAAAAACATTCTAAAACCATCTCACCACCCCTCCCACTGTTCAATATTCTGGATTGTACCACCACATTCCATCGCACCCGAAAATCCTGTCCAAACGTTTAGGTCACCTTTTACTACACCAAGTTAACTACGCATTGATCATGACTTCTACTGCTTCCGCTCGTTTCGGCTAGAACAAATGAGTCCACCCACTCTTCCCAACTGAAACGAGGAATGCAGCATAAACGCGTGGTCGCATTCAATCATTACCACCTTAAATAGAGTAGTTTACTTCGAATTTTTAGGAGCACTTTAGTGCCTGTTGCAAAACGAGGTGCAAGTTAGACAAAAGTCGCTCAATTAAAAAAATTGCTCGTCGCCCACAAGACAGCCTGCTCCCAGCCTTGAAGATCCAGAAACCAGCAACCACTATTCGGCACTTCGAGGTAGACAACACTACTAATGAATTTAGGTCATTAATAACCTGTGGCTGGGTGAGGAACTTTGCCAGAAATGAGTCTATAGTGCTGGACGCCTCGGTAGATCCAATGCTCACTCCTCCAATCAAAGGCTTTGTGCCTTTACGCCTGAAATTTCTCATTCTTTACAGCACCTCAGAAGACCTCAAAGTACGAACAGAAAGGCTCTAATTATGAATTTCAGATCGTGCGATCCACAGCTAATGACAGTCGAAGCACCAGATTTCCATCAGCTTCTAAATTCAATCCAGGCCTTTGTTTCATATTTTCTTTTTCCGGCGATCGTCCACCATGAAAAAGACCACTTCGGTACGCATATGGGCTCAGTAAAGTGCTCCAAATCGTCGACTCTTCTCGATGCACTTCGTACTGATATAAATAGTTATCTCTCATAAGAAATGTTCTTTATTTGACATGAGTTTCAGCAAGAATCATCGAATGATTTGGTTATCGATTGACAATTGAATACATGACCATGAAGTAAAATGCCCTCATCCGCAATGACATTTGCGTTGTTTGAAATCTTTATGGTCGCCAACAGAATTCTGCTTGATTTGAAGTACATTGGTATTGAGCGTTATCAACAAGCGTACAATATTTCGATTAGTTGAACAGTTGAAAATGTTTAGACATATCTTACTCTCTTGGCCTTTCGAAAGCCTTCTTTGGACTATCTTTGGACTATCAAGATGCTAACATCCTCAAAGCCCTACGCTTTAAATCTTCCACACATTGCAGGATAAAGTTCGACGCTAACTCTGTCACAAAACTGCACAGAAATTTCCCGAACGAAAATAAACGCATATGCCACCTCCCTAAGCCCATTAACCAGAACCGTCTAGGATGCGAATTTGGTTTTCATAGCTTCGTCTGCGCTAATACTAGATTCCCAACTGTTCCCTCCTGGCAAGACGACGTACACACAGATATAAAATAAGCGAAAGGATATTGCGCATGTACGGGACGGCACAGATAGGTATGGGACTAAGTCCAGCAAGAGGCCATATGGAGAGGTAGACAATAAGCAGGCGCGCCGCGCATTGGACAATGCGCCACCTTAATTATTGCAGGAATCTGCCATTTCATCCTTTTTATGTGCCAAGTATTAGAGGGCATCACTGTTTGGGATGTTGTTTGACATACAGATTGGATTGTCGAAAAGGAGTTGTGAACGAAAGACATTTGCAAAATTTGGCAATGTATAATTCAGGGGAAGCGTCCAATACTTCACCAAGCGTTAATGAGGACTTCAATGAAATTTAGTGAGTATACAATAAGTATGGACAGGAATTTCGCTGATAAAGTAAGTCAACTTGAAAGACGTAAATTTACCTAGGATGTGTTGCGTCTTGTTTGCACGAAAAAGATGTTGAAAACTCCCTTTTTTGGGATCAGGCTGGTGTTTTGACCTCCAATATCTGCTTGAAGGTTCCTTCAAACAGATATTCAAACAGATACAGATGCAATAAATCATTTCCCGATTCAGAAAATTTCCACGTACCGGGTTTCCTTTTAATAACCTCACTCAGTTGCGAATGCATCTGTTTTGAAGGAAATTGAGAGGTAGTGCAAGGGATCAGATGTGCGCAAAGCGCATACCCCATCTCTCCTGCTAGCCAGGCGGCGCAACTGTCCGGCCCCTATGTCCGGACTCCGTGCAGCACAACTTCGGCGAAACTTGTTGAGTGGTGCGGTGCGCGTGGAGTGCGCACCCTTTGCCGATAGTTCGTTGTTCCATGGATCGTAAACTGTAAGAATGGCTGTAGCACAAAATATATAATGAAAGTAAAGAATGGTAGTCCACGTCACGTCGGCTATCTAAGCAGAAGCAACATCAAATCGTGGATCAGACAGCTACGCTAATTCGTAACATAAGGACGGCAGAGACAAACTGATTCATTCCAACAAACAATCCAGCTACTGTTCTCGGAGACAAGAAAGGCAGTACAAGCAGTGCAACAGAGACGATCTCGCTCAAGAAAACCCTGGAACTCTTTCACAATGACCACAAAACAGGATAGAAATCTGCAAATAATATTGACCGCACGCTAGCTTGTCGCTGGACCGAATCATTTCAGACAAGACGTTTATTTATTATACTCACAGCTGGCTACATGCACAACCATATCACCACTTTACGCTCAAACACTCAGTTGTGACCCATTCAACTCTTCAACGTTCAGAAGAATGTAAAGAATCGAAACATATGCGGAAATAGAAGAGGAAACAAAAACAAGCTGTAAACAATGGAAAAAAAGTTAGAAAAAAACGCTCGCGCAATGCGTCCAGACGAGCAAAAAATCAATATCTCTAGGATCCGAAGCAGCAATAGGACGAAGGTCGAAACGAGTCAGTCGCAGTTTGAAAGATGAAGAAATGAGCGGATTAATGACGTCGACTAAGAGCAGACTGCAGGTTCGCAGAACATCAAACCGGAAACTGCGCACATTCCTGCTTGTAGCGTAATAGTTCTTGGCGTAGCTGAAACCCGCTTCAGCTACGGTGAGACTATGACTTTTCTGAGGGTATAACTTAGTAAACTCGTCAGGAAATGTTTATAATGGATGAAGTCCTAGCCTCTTTTCGAAATACTGGTTCATAACACTAAATGACTGCATAAGCCTCCGATCGAGCTCAAACTCTCAAAGTATCCGAAAAAGAGGCCCTTCAGCTCTAAGCTTTGACACCATGGTCTCATCAACCGTGAGATAATCGATGAATTTTGAGGATTTGATTAAATCCACGGGCTGAAGTAGCATCCAACCGATCTACAACACACAACAACGTCGACGGAAGCATCTGCTGCATTCGTCACTGCCACAAGGATGAGCATAACCACTCTTGTGATTGAATTGATCTCGTTAGGATGTTACGACCACTGGTAGACGGTCATCTGCTTCAAAGGCATTTCCTAATTGCACAAATGAGATTTTGTAATGATTGACTGGTTGGGCGTCATTCGACAGCGTTGGATTAAACGACGTTACAAGCAAAAGAACTGAACGACTCTCGAGAAGACAGCATCAACCACCAGCTTTCACACACGCTATGCTTATTTCACTGTCGATCTCATTAGATTACCCTACATCTTGAAGTAAACTGTCGGCTAACATGCACTGAAAACTTGCTTTCTGTATCTATACGAAGGCTATGCAGCAACCGTAAAAGTACGCAAGTTTTGAACTAAATATGGCCAAGCTCATGATTTCATACCTTTCAGTTTAACATACTCATAAGTAGACGAAAACAGGGCTCCCTGGTGCAGTAGTGGGAAGTGCAGCCAAGGCAGAAACACTCAAAGTCTGGTGAGCGACTCGTGAAAGTCACAGTGGTATCAACAGTCGACCAAATTGCGCACCCCCAACCATAGCCATGCTAGCCGCCTTCGATCGTCAAATTATTGGGTTCAATTCTCAACATTTGCTCCACACGGCTTCTTTTACGGCGCTGTTTGATGGAAACGCCCAACTTCAATTACTCAGAAACGTTTAGATCGTTACTCAATCAAACCAGAAGATACGATCCTAAAGAATAGCGGACTTTCATGGGAGAAGCCACAAGATGGAATATGTCGGGAATGGTATTTTTCCTCTTCGTAGTCATCTCATATCATCGAAGCAAATAACAGGAACAAAACATAGCAAAATCAAGGTCAAAAAATTGAAAGTTCTTCTGTTAGAAGGCAATGAGGAGTCATCTGTTCTATTCTGGGTAAGTGAGATGAACATTTTGGTCAGGTCGAACTTTCACGATACAGCTAATGACACCGCTGCCAGACAATAACGAACGGTTTATATCCTATCAAGTTGCAAGTGAGTCCGATGCTCGAATGGCAAGGGTATTTGCTACTAAAGCACAGTAAGGGATGAAGAAACAACTTTAAACAGTATCTATCTACGCACAGTTTGATTTCCGACGCTTCGAATGCATTAGCATCTGCAATGTACAACAGTTGATCCTTGATGAGGGTACAGCAGCAAGCACTTTTTTACAGCATATTCTCTTGTGATCGAGCTGGCCAATACTCCGTGCAACAAAGCTAAGCTGTGATGACAAATGTTTCAACGAGCTAACAGAGTTAGCCATGAAGATTTTAGAGAAGCACAATCTTCAACAGTTCACTTATTCAACGAAGCGCAACTATTCAACAAAACTTTAATTATCGCACAATCCTGACTCCGCCCCATTGAATATCACTCTAGTTGCTGCTGCTCGCATTTCATGCCCCAAACCTCGCGCGCTACAAGTCCACGCCATGAAGCATGCTCGCAAGCATTGATTCCCTTGTGAACATCAACTACGTATAATTTCGATTGAGATAAAGCGCTACAAAAGATTACGATACGTGCAGGGTCACGCAAATTGCACGATCCTTATCTGCTTTTTTCTAAAAGGTTTTATGGGTTATTTCATTGAGGACGTGAAACTAACCATTTGAAGGCTTCACAGCTGAAAAGAAATATGAATGAAATTCTGTGAGTTATAGAAAAAACTATGCTGAACTGAAAATTGTCGAAACCTTCGCCAAAGGTTTTCAACTTGAAAAATAGAAATGTCGGGAGAATTTCGTTAAATTCCGGAGCGATCAGATAGGAGGTGGTACAGAGGAGATTACAAGAAAATAACTGAAAGGATATTCCATTTTCGGTGAATGTTTGAATGTGGAACTGGATAGCAAAAACCATCACCACATAAATGTTCCGTAAGAAAAAAGTTATAATACTGAAGAAAAATCTTTCGGCGAAAATAGACCTCATATGCAAAGCGTTCATTGATCCTTGCAACTAATACTCATTATACTATCACATCCTCAAAGAACTCATCGAGTGCTTAAGGCAGTCTCAAAGCCACCAAAGTACATATAGGTTCGTCTTGTTGATGGAATCTGCACAAAATGAAATCGCTTCTTTGAAGAATGAGAATACTTTCTCGATAACTGCACTATTATGAAAGAGGACTTTGTGAATACTCGCGTAAGAACCGCCAAATTTCTTTTTATTTCCCAAAATCCACGACTTCTTATCCGACCAAAAGCTGAATGCAAGGATTTTGTGTTAATGGCTCTAAGTTTCCTTTATACTGCGATAAAAAGATAAAAGAAAAGATAACCCATGTATAATTTCCAGAAATGCTTCTCTTCCAACTGTTCTCTCCTGGAGAACAGCTTTGCAAAACGTTCGCTTCAGTAGTAGCATCACAGCATTTCGCAGGATCATTCAAACTTGGTAACCTATCCATTCTTCCTTCTTCACAAGCACGTCGCTATTAATAATCGAACGTAATTATCTGGGAATATCGTGCGCCATATTTAAGAAACCAGGACAGTATAGATACTCTGTTAGCAAACTGTGCAGCCTGTAGCCATACTGGTTGCTCAGAGCAAACCTCAACACCTCACCTGTGAAGTGATTGTCGAGCGTCGTAACCTTTTCCTGCTTGCGCGGTCAGAATTTCTCGTTTCCTTCACACATCTTATTCGAACTATGCTCATTTCTAATTTCTAAAATATTGCCTGGTGTCAGCGGAACGGAACTACCAACCTGAATACAAATCGATTTTTTGGTGAAGCTTCATCGTTGTTTTGGACAGAATTCGACCACAGCATTTGCACGGCGACCGGATATTCGCCTCGATCGAGCTTTCTTTCTTTGAACGTTTGACCATCGAGAGTACCCATTATTTCATATAGCTCGAAATCATCCGCACTATAGCCAGCTAACTCTAAAATCAATTTATACAAGATCTGAATAGACTGGGTAGAAGAGTTTTTCCACCGCCCTCCTTACGTGATTTTTGAGAGAGTCCGGGACAGCCGTTTGTAATCGACGTTTACAAGCCTCACTATCATGGGAACAGCTCGAATTCATGTTTAACTCTGCAAGTTGTACCTATTGAATAGTCTATAAATACGTTATATCATCTCGAATAGAAGGCGCATACTTCCAACTTCTATAAATATATACTGTGTATAATTATGAAGCTCTCGACATCTTGAGTATGACTACTACAAATAGTACTTTGTCGACAATAGTAGCGCACTAGTACTCGTCGCGATGGGTTTGATCGCAAGCCGACGAGAAAAACGAGTGAGGTTCAAAATTATGAGCAGTTACCCATTCCCTCCACGAAGTGATTACACGTTGAGTGCATTGTCTTTAATACTGCCCCACACTGCTCGCACCGTGTGCTTGTTGGATTCAGTTCACTGTCCAACTGCGTCATCCCGCACTTGATTGCCCAGCTCTATTTGATTCTCATTTACCTTGTTTGCCTTCATTCGCTGCTTTCACATCATCCCGACTCGTTTGATTCCCCATCTTTCTTATATCCTCTCCAGATACCTTCTGCGTCCGCCTTTTGTCACATGAATAACGATGGAAAGTTGCAAGAGTACTTTCCTGCTCCTTTGTCTCTAGCACAAAAGATTTTCCTGTCGACAAGTGCATAATACAAAAGGACAAATTCCGCTTCAAATTGCTTAAATGATCCTATAGCTCAATTCTTCCCGTTTTCGCCTAGTGAGAGTACAGGTTTCCTCTTTACATGCTTTCCTCTACTGAAAAGCATGAAATCACTCCAGAAAAAATTCGTTCGGATACGTAAATTAAGCAGTACTAAAAATGAAACCTCACCTGTTCGCTTCTGAAGAACTTTTTCGATGAGCTCTTCGGTTGTTGCGCGCTTGTAAAAATCGATGTTAAGACGTTGATCGAATGATTCTGGATTGAATGCGTAAAGGAAAATTGTAACAGTTTGCACGTGTGCATCGTCCGGTGCTGCGATGGTGACAGCACGACGTGGAAATACTCCTACACCACCAGCTGTTGAAGATATCGAGTCGAAGCTCATTATTGTGCTGACACTTCGATTACGTGCTATTCACACTCAAACCTTCCCACTCAGGTAGATATACTGACCAGCGTTCAGCTTAATATTGTGGTAATTCAGCCCGTGATCCATTCGCCTTATACTGCAATGCCAGCATACATCAGTGAGATATATGCGCATTGCGAAAGTGGTGTTGTGAATAACGGAGCATCGGTGAGTTCAGCTATGTGCCGAATTGTGACGTAATTCCTTAAACGAAGTCATTTTACCGTCTATTCACTGAAAGCAAACCAATGTGTTCGTGAGCGATAAACGGAAATCTCCGGTGCGGCCTGCATTAAACGCAGACACCTACTTATGTTCACATTAGGTATGGTGCGGTGATCTCTGCGCATCGATGAAGGAGCGAGCGACACTAGCAGAATTCAATAGTACATACGTAACACGCTTGTGCATCTAACCACAACACACTGCAACTGCAGTGTTTTAGAACAATGAGCAACGTCGTATGAAACGTGGCAGCATAAATTCTAATGCGAGTAGTCAGTGCTTGAGTTAAGGCAGTTCAGTTAATACAGCACTGCAGATAATCTCTTGAGGTCAAACATCGCGAGGTTATCAAACATTCTTCTTTTTTTTTTTTGAAATTCAGGTAAACGATTTGCACTGTTTGATCACAAGCCGCGACCTCTGGGATGCCTCTCTCCGCCCCTCCTTGCTGTACTCACAGCAACCTCCTGCCCTGCTCCTGTGAAAACCCCATCTATACTGTGAGAGTTTAGATTTTTTTCAAGGGACCCTCGTTTTCGTCACTCCATAAATTAGAAGTCAGATAAGTCGAGCATCATGAGTGGAACGTTCGACCATCTCGTCGTGCTAGAAAGCGGCCGTCCAGCAGCTGAGCAAAAAACCTTGTCTTCTTTCGCAGCCGTAGGCAACGAAGTAGATGGAGAGAAGTGTCGAAGGGAGGGAAATAATACGTATATGAAGTATTGCATATATAAAGATTGCACTGCATTGCATATATAAAGATAACGAATATATAAAAACTTATAGGAGAATGTGGGAGAAGCAATTTATTTCATCAATATCGAAGCCCACGAAGTTCAGCGAACGTTAAGCTTATTTTTAAAAACATTCGTGCATAAAATGAATGTAGACAGCGATATCGAGCGAGATATTTCGACACGGCGATTTCAGTTTTTTTGATGAGGCGCTTCAAATAAAGTGCCAAAAGGCTTCCCTAAATGGTAGCACCTAGTAGCAGGTCATTTTACGAACTTGAACCGCACCTTCCGAAATTTCCAAAATGCATTTCTGACCTTTTCGTGCGATGGAAATGGAGTCAATGAAAAGGAAAAGGGAAATAAGGTGCGCTTTTTCGACGTTATTCCACATATTTCTGTTTCAACGGTATTTGGCATATAAGCTTCTACGTAAATTCTTAATTTAAATTCGCTAACGTCTGAATGCTAGAATCGAATTCAAATGAGGAAAAAAATGAAGAAAAAGATTTGGACACCAAAAATGTTGACAGGAAATCGCTCGAACGAAATGCGCTCTATAACGCATCACTGCTTAGAGCACTCGAGCTGCTGTTTGCTGTACTGCGTCCGTAACGGCCTAACGGATTTGTTGTAACACTCGCACATCCAGACCGCCTAGCTAAGACATGATCGCTTCGTCGATGCCATCAATAACCGCCCTGATCCACATTCAACGCCGCTCTCATTACATTAGCAGTTTTTTGGGCGATCAACAATATCACAGCGTTGCAACGCCGCTGACAGCTTGTTTCTGGATATTGGCACATCTGATTTCTGCCCCACTTTACGAATTCAATATCTCCGAAAGCCAATCTACTATTGAATATCCGTTAACATGGAAATGTGTGCATCCGATGAGCGAAATTCTATCCCCTTTATGGAACATTTCAACTGAAATATGGCGCAAACGAGTTTCACTACCTAGAGACTTCGGCTGTCAATCGTTCAGGACACCATTCAAGTTTCATACTCCGCAATAAACGCTGGATTTCGTTAAACTGATGCTTCAGATTAGCGTGCTCTTGAAAGCTCTCGTGACCGTTTTCATTGCCAAGGTTTCTGACTAGAAGGTGAGAGTGTAAATCTCATCACACAACGCTGTTGAATCTAACGTTCCCTTCGAAATCAGCCTTCAGCAGCTCTGCTATAAAAGTGTCTACAACCAGATCGTGACAACTGCAACTGCATGAAAGCATTCCTTGCCATATTTTAACCACAGAGAGCTGCACGCTCGAAGGGACACATATATATACGGTTTGAACTTGGTCAACTTACTAATATTTTGTCGGAATATCGACTCAGTGTTTTTTTGAGACGCAGCTGTGGCGGAAGGAACATTTGGACAGAGATACTAAAGAACTGAAGGTAACGCTGAAAGTAAACTACAAGAAATGGAAGACTTATACCTTTCGTATATCAGTTAACTATGCTCATTCAATCGCAGCTAACATTGATGCTGCTGTGATGTAACATGGCCGTGGTTGCGGTTCAGGCACAAGGTCGGTAAGGCTGATGTGAAAATAAGTCGAACGTGTCGTCAGAAAGCAAAGAATCGTTGCCGATTACGTTACATATACATTTGTTTAGCAGCTTCGTGTATCCGCCAGTAAACTCTCTGTGCAAACCTCTTCGGTTTCTTTCGCCGTCTCCAAGTTCTGGCACTTTGCTTCTGTAAGTTTTCATTCCAGTTCAACCGACTTGAACACTTCAAAAATTGCAATAGCAGGTATGCTGAGAAAACGGTGTATAAAATAAATTTGAACTATTGACGCAGTTGCACAACGAACAGCGGGAAATAGAATGCAACCGGAACTAGCGATAATTGGAACAAAACAAAGTGCTTTAAAATTTTTTCAAATGTTTATTTGATTTAATTCCACACTCAACTGACTTCTTTTGTATCGCATACATGAAAGCAATTGTATGCGCCATGTGTGTGAGTACTGTACTATTGATAGTGCTACTGCAATATCGAGCGAGCAAGCCGGACGACGAGACAAGCTAAAGTGATACGTTCGGCAACAATAGCTTTTTTCACATGTTGACGGTATAATACTTTTTAACACCTTCGAAAATTGGGAAATTTCACGAGTGTTCCATTTTGGAAAGTTTACCTTCAGTTGACTTTATTCTTAATAATCTAGCATATACTTAGTTCCTAAAATTTTATGCATTCTAGAATTTACTTTGGTCCACATGGAGATCATTCAAGCCTAGAAATCACGCAGCAAATGCGACGATCGTCGCAATGTAGGCACTCAGCAATAAAAATATTGACCCATAAATTCAACATTGTGTCTTCAGGCAACCGCGTGTGAAGCGGTTTTGTTGCTGATGTTCGACGGTGATTCGTTTTTAAATAACAGATGTCTTACTCCTCACTCATTTCTTCATCAAATACCGATGAAGCAGCAAGAAGCTTCGAGGCCATCATACACTACTTACTGTCAAATAATCAATTATTTCATAAATATACTTGATGCAGTTGATTAATGCTTCAATCTGTGATTACTTAAACAGACGTCTTTTGACAACCTCTCAGAAACGGTGATAATATTTTATTACGAAAAATAAGTGACAGACGGTTAGGCATTGAGTCAAAAGTTTCTGGACTCCTATTGCAATAACTTACAAAGAAAATGCCTAAGAGAAATGGAACCAGTAGATTTTTCAGTGATAGGTTGGAAGCAAGAGAACGAAACGGTGTGACAACATTCATGAGTGCACAGAATGAGAATAAAAGAATAACAATACACATAATCTAATTAAGATATATTGGTAAGACAACGTATAACACAAGCTATATTTCGATGTTTTCATAACTCTATATTTAGGCAATGTTTCGGGCTCAATGAGTCATCGTCATGCTGCCTTGAAAAAATGATGACCCACAGTAGTGGACAAAGAACGTGGTAATAGTGTGATCGTTATAACTTATCCTGCTCCCGCAGGACGCGCCCTATAATAGCTAGTTGCCTAGTTTGAGAATTTATTGGATTCGATCTCGTACACTCTCACGTTTATAGAACTCTGCATCGCTCAACTTTAATGGTACATTGGCTTTCTTACATCGCCTCGATGAAATGAATACCAGCAATAGTATGGATAGCGAGATACAGTTTGCACGTTTTGATGTTGCGAACAACCTCTACATCAAAGCTTTCAAATTTTGTCATGTTACCTTGTTGGCTACTCTTAATTATGCAAATACGGATTTAGTAAAAGCATCCATCCTTCTCAAATTGGCCTATAGAGATGCATTGCGTTTTTTGTCCCCACTTGATGAGGTATATGAAGAAGATATGGCTTAGCCCCCATTTTGGTGGCACTTAATTAATGCGCTACATTAACGGCAGATTCATAGCATCGCATTCCTGTGATCACTTTGAACAAATATTTGACTCTGTCAACAACATTCGTCCACCTTACCTATCACCACTGAACACCTCGCTGAAAGTTCCATCCATTTGCTCAGTTGATATCTCTATCTGTGACAATAAACGCTTGCTGTGTGATTGTATTATAAGCCTTCTGATGCAGCATTAAAAGAAATGTTACACTTTCTCTCTCTTTCTACAAATATCTTGATTCGATTAACGTTGCTTCTGGAATCCTCCCATATCGATTCCTTCCATAGGCAACACTTCTACTGACTGGCCTATTGCATCATTAACCGATATGATCTCACAAATCGCACCGTTGTTGACTCTCTCTTTCTACATCAAATCTCGTCAGAAATCGCTTGTAGGACATTGTTATAATTCTTCTAAATATATTCCATGCTCTGGTAAAAAAATCGATAAATGTTGTCGTAAAGATGTTACGTACTGTAATGAACGTTTTTCACGCCATGGGCGCTAGATTGGTGAAACATGCCGCTTCTTTGTGAGTGTATTCACGAGCACATATTTGCCACGAAAACGCATCCTGCACTTTCGCACAGCAATCATCCCCTTCCCTCTCTTTCCCCTCTCCCAAAAGCTAAGCACATCCTTCAAGGGTAAAATTGATATTGCGTGTAAGCCAAGCTCAGCACTGACGGCATGTGGTCATGGTACTCTAACTCGCAAGATTAAGAGGCATGTCCTATTTATATTCGTCGTCTACTCTTGAATGGTGACTGTGAGATGTACACATTGCGAAAACTTTTTTCGTGCAAATCGTATCCATTGCTTTGCTGCCACCTACTTGGTTAATCATTGCGTTTTCTTTACCTATCGTCGATCGTGGTTACCTCAAGTGCCATGGTGAAGATACTTTTGGTTATAGATTTTTTTTCGAGGATAGCCTGGTGATGGCTGAATGAGCAGGAAAGTCAGTCGTACAAGAATAAAGTTTTGTGAAAATACACCTCAAGTAATGCAAGGTCTGAGCAATAAACCTTCATCAGTATTGGTAACTTTCATCCATCTGTGCGTCAAAGCGTCGGTTAAGCATATTCCACACAGTTTGCTTGCATGCCGACTCAGCAACAAACAAATTTCAATCGACACACATTGATTTCGATTAGCGCAACCAGTTATGACCTTCACATTGAGGGCGCTCTACATAAATGACAGCCGGAACGAACAAGCATCAACTGTACATCTCATACAGCCAACATTCCAAACAGCTTTTCCGAATCACATCTTCGGCTGCCTACGAAGGACTTACAAATGAACATTGTTGTCGCAAAAAAATCTGCCTTCCAAAAAGAGCCTCACCCGTAGAGTCTCTCAGCCATTTCTGACCTCATTCACACTGCATATAGTCAGTACCACCTCTTCATCGCTGTCTCCTCCCTTGAGGGAAGGAATGATTCACGCGAATGAAATATGGATCTCACAATGAGGGGATTTCAAACGAGCACCGAAAAGCGTACGGAATTTTTGCATTCGAACACAAAACTCTTGGACTCGAGACGGACATGCGTACGAAATTCTTTTAATGGAACATTTCTGTTATCCACATATTTTGCTCAAAAAATGGCCTAAACCAAACTTTCTAAACTGAAGGGAAGAGAAAAATGCCTGTGCTATTCGAACTGATCACACTATCATCGAAGGTCGTTCGGATGACTACATGCGTTGGTCTGCAAGCAAAAGTTCAGTTGAAATCAGCGATATTTCAAAAAATGCTGAGCGATTAGCAATTGAAGCTATCCGCCTCAATCGAATTTTGGTTCTGCTTCAAAAAGATCGATCCGTCTTCTGCTGAAAGCGGTCGGTTGGAGTCGACGTTCAGTTCAACCGGAAAAAAATGGAAACCTTAGTTCAGTTGGTAAAGACCAGCCGTCTGACTAGTTCAGTCTTACTTCACATACTACTACATTTTTACAGGATACGAAGCGAAAAAAGGACTGCACAACTGTTTCAAAGCGTGAAGGTGCAAGCGTCAAAGAATTGTAAAAAATAACAAAGAATAATGAGAGGCGCAGCCAACTGGAGAATACACAGACTGTGAGCAGAATAGTGGAATGAAGAATTTCATTAAAAGCACATCGCAAAACGGAATCTCATTTTAATTCAGCATATGTCTAGTATGAAGTTTTCCAACATATCGCTTGATTAGTACGAGCTACGAGAGCGCCGTCACGAATAGTCAACGCTTGATATTTGACTCTCCTCACATTAGCAAATCGTCCATATGACTGGTAAAGATATTCCAGTGTCTTCGAACTAACTGTCAGTTTTGTCCTGTTTCTCTCTAAATGAGTTACCCACTCCGGAAAGGTTGGGATCCAAGTCGAAACATGATCGTTTGAGAAATAACCAATCAAAGCTTGCGGGTGGTTCATGACAAAAAGAAGCATGAGCTCACAGCTAACGTTAAGTAGTATTACTACATTGGTGAAGTTAATGAACTGACTAGGACTGAAACTAGGATTGAACGCAGTTGGAGATCTTTCGTTTTTTTGTCCGCAGTCTAGTCATCAGGCTCAACAATCGCTCTACATCCACACCGCCCAACAAAAGGTGATGAGTTATTCCAACCACGTTCAGAAAGGATGGGCAAACAACTGAAATTCAGGTAGGTAATTGGTCAAAGGCATTCGATTGGAATTGAACTCTGACTACATTAAAAAAGAACCGGAAAAGATTCAGAACGTAATTGCTGCCAGCAAAATCCAACTGATTTTTTTTTTTGCCAGTCACAAATTCACATAGTTCAGATTTGATTGCCTTTGCGATGACAGATTCGCGAACGTATTACAACTCCGATTATTCACT
>JAARMF010000492.1:61547-73801 GCA_022844705.1 Toxascaris leonina | reverse complement strand
TAGGAAGATTGTACTAAGCGGGCATGCGATTGCTTTTGCTGTACGTTTAAGGTAAAGTGATGGGACACCGTCCGGCGTGGGCAAAACCTTGTTAGTAAGTTTACGAATAGACTTCAGGTCTGAGCCACTGCCCACACCAGCAAAATCCACTTGCTTATTGCATCGTGGAGAAGGAACCAGTAGCACACCGTTATCTTCCATAAAAACACTTTGCAAATAACCCGCAAGCATGTTGCACTGAAGCTGACTATCGCTGACCACTGAGCTATCACCACTAATTTGTACCGTATAGTGCACACTGAGTGTACTGTTACCGTATTTGTGAAATGCTTTAGTGTTTCTGCCGCATAATATTTTTGCACGGCTTCTAGATGGTTTCATGCGCTGGATTCGGCAGTGCCCTGTGGTGCTCAAGCTTCTAAGCGCTGGAAGTACATGATAGTTGCTCGGACTAGGTGGTTTTTTATTTGGTGCACAAAGTTCAGTGACATTATGTAAAATCCTCTAAAAGCGGATGGACCATACATTTCATGAATCGCAGATGAGCCTTTGCAGTATCCACTCTAGCCATACCGAGTCAACGAAGGTTGGCAATTTCATAATTTCGCCTTGTAACGTTCTTTTCACAATCTCATACAAGCTTTATAATATCAGTTTCATTTTCAAAGCGGTGCATGCTTCATCACTTGTTGAGAAGTCCTGTGATTTGAAACCGTTGTGAACAAGAGAAATATCGTTCGAAAGCAAATCAAACCCTTTATCCCCATGAACGGAATATTAGGACAGTGTTAACAAGACCGGCGCTCAAATCTTCCATCAAGCGAGTTGATGCAACAAGGCTCTTTGCAACCGAAAATCTGGAATTCAGATCACCGACCATCACTGCGGCATAATCCACCGCACAAAACTCAGAAATCGATTCAAGGACTTTTTCAGCATCAGACATGCAAAGATCAGGCGCTCGATAGGTAGACATCAGACGGAAATTTTGTCGGCAATAATGTCAAGCAAGGCATGGCTATTCGCAATCGCAGCATCCGGCAGCGGTAGCAATTTCAACGACATTTATGTATACTTCACCACTACTCCTACTCTGCTATCTCCGTCCTTCATAGCAGCTTCACGGTCACAACAAAATACAACCGTGTTCCCGGACTGATAGTTATGTTTCGCCTTGTTCGGATTGTAAGGATTATCAAATTTTAAGTGCTATGTGCATTGAAGTAAATACAAGAGGGGAACCTGCACATGCAGTAATGCTTGTAGAGAAAGTCCACGCTTGTCATGGGAAGATGTGGATATATCTGTAGCGAACGTTTTTTTGAAGACGGATCCATTCATACTGTCATGTATCTACCCTAAGGTGCCCATAGCCGAGTGACTAGCGCGAGAGACTTGCGAACTCCCTCTTCCCAGATGGACTCCATCAGCTTTCCCTTCCAGCCATCTTTGCTGCCTTACTGCGGACCTGTTAACGATGCGATGCTTGTAAATGATAGAGTCAATTCATTGATCAAATTGCCTTTGTAGCCAAGGGCACATCTCTTTTCGCGACTAGATGCGAGAAATAAGGCACTCAGGAAAGAAAAATAAACTGCGCAAAAATTATTGGTAGTATAGAATGACGGAGAGTGCAAAAAGGGTTGCTGGATGGCTATTAAGACTTCGGTGGTTGCTAGGCACAAAGAAGGCACCACCAAAAAATGTGTCAAGCAGCAGATTCTTCAAGGCAGAGTGCGCAGGAGACATGTCGCCTCTCCATTTACGAATGAACATCGATAATCAAGGTGGAAGGGAATTGGAGGTGTTTAGGAAAAAAGAACTCTCTCTTTAAAAAAAAAAAAAAAGAAGAAAGAACGGGCGTTACTGTTCGAAGAAGCATATGAACGTTGGCGAGAGGACCTGCAGCATCAGTTTTGAGGTTTATTGGAATGCATATGACAGCTGTCTACGTCTCCACCTCTTTGGATCGATTTGATTATTTATTCCAGATGGATTTCCCCTGAAATATTTATTTCTCGGTTGGCGAGTTTTTTGATCGGACATTATGTAAATAGGAGTAATGAAGACAAAATCTGCACACGAAGTTACTTCCTACTCTCATCAGGCATAACGATCCAGCGATTGGGAAACCATAACTGCGGACGACGCAGTTGGGCCCGACGGTTGCGAGTGCTCGCCTTTCGTCGGATGTGGTCCCTCCTTCCCTTCCCCCTCCGCCGCTCCCTCACCGCACCCCTTGTCCACAGTTGTTTGGCATTTTTCGTATAGTTTGTTTTCTCATGTTCATTTGCATCAATACGTATAGTAATAGTTGAGACTAAACCGGTCTTAAATCAGGTTGATCGGCTTGTGAATGAGCAAATAAGATTTATTTCAAGCTCTAAAATTTTTCCCCACGAGTTCCACCATTGCAATCACACCCGCTCAATGAACTCTCCCCATTTCAAGACATCAACCCTAAGCCGCATCTCAAACCGATCGTGCCATCCACCAATTGCGGTTCAACGGCAAGAGAGACCTCAGCGGATCGTCTGTCAGTGGAAGTAGAGGGGTTGACTGTTGAGTATTTATTTATTTTTATTTATTTATTTCGTCATCACTTGACAATGGTCAATTGTTGCCCTTATGTCGCATTTCTCTTCGTGTGAAACTCGTCCCTGATATAGTAGTTGCACATCGTCCGCGAACAGAACTAGTTTCCCTTGTGTTTCCACGCTGATGAGTGACGCCAAGAAAGAGAAGAGGAGGGGTGGTAAAACAGACCCCTGGGAGAGGCCAGACTTCACTAATTCTTTGCTGGAGCAAACACCGTTTACCACTGTACTTACCCACCTTTCACAAAGCAGGTTGCTTAGAAGTCGGAGTGCTGTATCATGGGGATCAACGGCGTCTATGAATCTTTGCAAAAGGATCTGCGTGTCAATAGTGTCATATGCTTTTTGTATGTCCAGCTGTAAGACGTATCCAATCTTGGCATCATCCATTCCCTCAAGCAGGAATTCGAGTACAGAAATCGGAAACCCTACCAGAAACATGAGCGGTTTTTTTTGTGGTGACCAGTTTTTTATTTCCGCCTTGACCTTGACCCCCCCCCTGCACTTTTGCTGACTTTCTTGCTAAGGAGGTCTCCAAACGATCTTAAACATGCAGAGAACGCTGGAGGACTTCAATGATTTCTGCGTTTGACCATCAAACACTGCCTAAACTTAGGAACAGAAATACAACGCCCTGCCAGTACCATTGACAATATGCCGGAATGAACACGAAATCCGGCAGTCACACCAGTTGTACCGCTTTTGCTGTGTGGGATGCCATGTATCAAAGCGATCGAAGCATCCATATTCACCAAATATATGCAGCGCAAAATTTGGGTTCGGGAGCAACACAATCGACGTCCTGAAAATGCAATCTGTCTGGATGCCCCTATATAAAATGACTCTTAAAGTGAAAGCGCAAGTTGCCTCAGTATCTCAAATTTGCCAACATTGCCTCAAATACTTCACTGAAGAAAAGGACTGGATTATTTAGAATGTAACGCTTAATCCATGCAAATATAAAAAGGATACAGAGGAACGCAAAGTGGCACACCACGGCTAATGGACAGCAAAAACAATTACAAAATGCAGCACAGAAAAGTGAGATGAGAATAGTCGCGACTCGAAACACTCCGCAAATCAAAACTCGAGATATTTCAGATCATGCAGCAACTTGCAGCGTGCAACAGAAATAGGAACGTACAAAAACAAGTGTGCCTATAAGGCAAGCTTACTAATAAACACCGAAAGGATATAAATGGCAACGGGTATAAACTTCTTCCTACATCCGCAACAGAAAATACAATACACAAAAATTTTGAAAAAAAAGGAGTCAAGGCTCCACTCCTCTCTGTTCTTGAAGAAATGCCGAGCGTACTATTCCTCAGCGGCGGCGGAGAGTTGGCTCGCAGAGGCTCCGGACTAATTCTCCTACCGGAAGCCTGCCTCTACTGCCGATTAGCTTGGATCAAATTCGATTACGGCTGCCGCCTGATTTACGCTTACTCATGACTGACCCCACCGAGAAGCAACGTTTGCTCGAGCCCAATTTTTCGAAGAACGTGAAATCTCGCGAGTAATTTATCCATTACAGGAAGTATTTTCCGGTTTGGGTCACCTGTCATCTTGAAGGCCAGTTACAGAGGGCATGAGCAAAATTCATCAAAATAGTTGGAAAAAAGAGATGGAGAGAACGTTTAAAACTGTCATTAAGTAATAAGAACATATAAAGAAACAAAATAAGAATGGAATACATGAAGAAGAGACAGAAAAATGAGGAATACGTTAAACAAATATCAGTGAACAGTTGACATAAAGCTTATGTCGAGATTTTAAAATGAGCAAATCACAATAAAACCGTTGACCATTTGGACAGATATTTGCTTTCACTGAACAGAAAAAAATGACGTCATAGCAAAGAAAGCGGCAGCTTGTGTATTGCTTGCATTTAGCTGGGTGCTGCTGGATCATTTTCTTCTCCATACGCCGACCCTTGAGTTGACGCGGAACCTGGAAGTCGGAAGTCTACGCTGTCGCCACCCACACTACGAAC
Organism: Toxascaris leonina; assembly: GCA_022844705.1. Taxonomy (NCBI): domain Eukaryota; kingdom Metazoa; phylum Nematoda; class Chromadorea; order Rhabditida; family Ascarididae; genus Toxascaris; species Toxascaris leonina. The sequence goes on along the minus strand of JAARMF010000492.1, from coordinate 69,211 downwards.
CCCACGGCCGACGCTGCCCAGGTCACCTGCAAAAGTGCCATCAATACTGCTCGACATACTGAAAAACAAAGAAACCAGCGAGGTTCATGGATACATTGTTCATCGACAGTACCTAGCATACATTGATAAGGCGCGAAAATCTATTCCTTATTCAAAAGTAAGCTTCATAAGGACGTCTCACAACTGTAACAGGCCCTTTAAATGAGATCTTAAGACGCCGCTATTTCGCAACTTGTGATTCGTACAAAAAGTTATATCCACAATCCCCAACCCCCTAGCCCAAGCGCTTATAAAATCTCCTCCACGCCGGCACTGTTCCATCTTATTGATTTCAGAAATCTGTTCCAGCTGGGTAGAATTCGCACAAGACGGTCCTCTTCAGGATCACAAAGACTTGTCCCGATGGTTCAACTAGACGCAACTTAGAGCTGCTTTCTTCATGAACACTTTTTTAAAGTGAACACTTTCCAAGTACAAGAAGCGAAATGCAGTTGTTTATTTCTCAGTGTCGCAAGAGAATAAAGCAGACGGGGATATAGTCTACACCTGGGTTAGGACCACCAAGGCTTAACAACACACTATCGCTCGAGGTCCCCCCGACCTTGCTCTGCGAGAGCTCAAGTCCAGTCCATTCCTGACTCAACCCTAGTTCAAGATTCACCAATCATTCCTCCCATAGCGCACTGTGTATGATTGAAACCAATTGTACAGACGCTACGGGACGTATGGGCCGCTGAAACACTCCACGTCCATCCACGTTTCTCAATCGACGCTAAACAGACGAGCTTCGTTTGTGGTTCTTGCCGTGCCGCAAGTGATACCGAACCACGAAAGATCGGCCAATAACTTCACATCAAACTTTTAACCAGACCTTTTCAGACCCACGATCGTCCTCCAAACTCCACAAGGACTCATACAATAATAACATGACTTACTTCCAAATCTGGAACTGCTAGCGCGTGGCATTCCAGATCGCCTTGCGAGCGCCGCTGAAGTCTTAAGTTGAGCATTCTCTCTCGACAGCGTTTCATTCGTTTCGCTGAGCTCGTCTATATTCCTCTGAAGTTGGCGAGCCTTATGGCGTTCTCTGCTCGCTTCTTCTTCTACCTCTTCGAGCTGTCGTCGCACTTGACGACAGCGACTATTTGCGCGCTCCACCTTAACGATATTTAAATTCAAATGAGCCGACTGCCATTTCAAATCATTTAAGGTCTTGAAGCACGGAATTCCTACACGGAATCAAGCACCCTTAAAAATTTCAAATATGCTGAATCAAAACGTCCTTTGAAACCTGTTCTAGCCCAATGGCATTCGGTTCATTTTTTTCATCTCCGCAGACATCTCGTCCTGAAAGGCTCTAGCGGGGTGAGGAAGAGGGAGCGAGGATTTTGAAGAGGGGCTTCCACGGACGATGGGGAGCTGAAAAATATGGTGTGATATAACTCAAGAAATTCTCGAGCTGGTAAAGCTCAGTACAACATAGCTTTTGGGACAAACTATACTACAGTACAGTTTAACGAACCATAGTAAATTGACAGCACTAAGTGCTGATGTTCTTGCTGACTGAACCTTCATTCATCCAGCAGAAAGGCCTTCTTCGAATTTGACTGGATACTGCAGTACTGAGAACAACATGTAGCAACAAGCATGACTCATGTTCCATGTTTCGACGGGTACCTCCGTTCCTTTCACTTCGTCAAGACCAAATCCACAAAACAAAAAGCATTTCAGTTAGAAATCCTCATAACTCACAGACTCCTCCAACTGCTGGATTTTGCGTTGTCTCTCTTCTGTTGCCGCTGCCGCCTCTGCCAACCTCTTCTCTAGACGACGCATCTTAAAACATAGAGATAAAGACAGCGAAGAAAACGTGAAGTGACTAAATTTTTAACCGCTTTTCCAGCGTGCCGTGCTTTCTTTAACGAGTTTCAGGAAAACGTGAAATTTAACGAGTAATTTAAGACTATTACCTGTGATGCCCACTCTCTCGGCTTTCAGTTTTCGGAACGCTTATCCTCTCGTGACGATAGACTCCTCTGACACAGTTCACAACAACGTTACCTGCTGAACATCAATGTCTGCAAGCAAATTTTACCTGGCGCAAAGCAGTGTTCTTTTCTTGTACCTCCAGCGCATATTGATCCTCCAAATTTTGTAGCTTCGATTCCAATGAAGTGACCTGTGCTCGCGTTCGCCCATTGTTTTCCATTTCGGAAAGCTGCAACTTGTCATGTTCATCGTCAGCACGTCTCTTAAGTAATGCTGATAACCTCACACAGCAGTGAATTGTTGCATGAGACATTAATTCTCAACGATCAGCCCCTTTCGATTAAACAAAGCCCATGATGTCTTGCTCAACTTCGTGCTCAAGTGCCACACAGACGTTGTCGAGCGGACCAGTCATGATTTCAACAAGCATCTTTTACCGGATTGCATTTAATCGTGAACAGGAGTTCCTTTACAGTCGTTGCGACAGCCACCTCATACAAAAACATCGCAATCACTTTCTCGGCTAAAACATCTCTCGATGCCATTCTAACTTTGTTCTATGTTTCCTGTCATCCTTTGCCTGAGCGCATCCTCCAAGCACGCAATGCACACAACTTACTGCCTTCACAGCATTCGAGAACATACCTCAATCCCGACATCTATTCACCTAATTCACACCAGATATCAAAGACTGAAGGTTCAACCAAGAGAAAGAAACAAACGTGCCCTAGCCAATTCCAAATCGTCTATTAGAACGCAAGAGGTTTCAACGAAACAAAAGGTTGATGATGGGTTCCACTAAAACACCCGTTTTAATTTGACTGATTTCAGTTTTCTGTTAGATGCTCTCCGCTTCCATCGCAAAAAATTTTTCCCACCTCACAGCCCTATTAAAATTCGCAAATAACGGCCAATCATTTATAACGAATTGCGCTCATGATTCCAGCGGCGGCTGAGTGTTGGTTTCCGAGAAGGTGATGCTTCGCTATGCAACATCTGTTTCTCAGCAATTCTTTTATTGAAAAAGAATATCACCTTCACGAGGAGATCTCGATTCTTCTGCTCCAAAATCTTCTTCTCGCCATCCGTTTTTTCGCACAACGAACGTTCTAACGTCAGCTCAGTGGTCAATGTTTCCACCTGTAAAATAGTCATGTTCGCTATTTCAATAAACACATACTGGATTCATTGAAACTCGCTAGTCACAATATGATCTCCAATCCAACTTTTTTGGGCAGCTTTGCAGGCATCTGATCTTTTGGGCAGCCTATTCTGAAGTGCAGGAACTGAGAAAAAATGAATGACAAAAGAAAATGAGCATACAACGAAAAATAATCAATATAACACCCTCCAATTATGGGAGGGGAAATTCCTCAATAACTGCAGTTTGTACTCCCTGCAACTTGCGCACAAAATTAGCATCGTTAACAGGAGATGGGAAACTTGACAACGACGAACCTAAAATGGACAGGAGAGATGTTGCTCACACAGATTTGCATTATCATGGAACAGTCTCACGAAAATAAGATCACGGTGAACCAAACCTCAAAATTTTGAAACATTGAAAATTTTCAGACAGGACGAAGAAAGAATGAAAAGAAAACCACGCGATAAGAAAATCCAGCTATCTGTGGTGGTTCTTTCTAACATATTCCTCCTTCCATCGCATAGTTGAAACTGTTCAGCGATATTTCCTGACAAGCATTTTGAGCGAATCTAGTAAATTAAGCTACGAGTACTTGCAAATTTCTAACACCTACCACACACCCTCTCCAATACGCATATAATTTTTTCTCTCCCACGGAAGGGCAACCGACCGATATAGGCAAAGCCGAGAAACTCCTCCCTTCTTGACATTCCAGCTTTCGAGCTCCCGACCTAGCCATTTGTGTGCTCTTCGTGGGGAGTTCAACGTTCTCGTTCTCCTGTTACATACTAATTTCTGGCGTCGTAACTGAAGGTTCGGCAATTTGCCTTGTTCGGTTTCATCCCCAGTACACACCACCGACCGCATCCACTCGCCACAAACGTACAGTAAACGATAGATGAAGCACCTGGTTTTGTGCCTTCTTAAGTTTATCATTCAGTAGCTCGGCGCTGCTCTGCTCCTCCTCGATCGCTTCTTCAAGCTCGACGATCTTCGCCTCTAGTCGCTTTTTCTCTTCAATCCCAATGCCCGCATTCTTTGTTGCCAGTTCTTCGGCCAGATCGTCTCTCTCTGTTTCCACCTTCCGCTTGACCAGATTCAATTGTGCATTCGCTTCCGTCAATTGGTTCACTTCTCCTTCTAACGCTCGCACTCTGCAAAAAAGAATAAATTATGAAAGACGGAAGACAATATTGATTCCTGATGCTAGTACCTACTAATATCTCGAAAACTTTAAGCATACTAGTCAGGAGACGTCCCCTCTCCTCACTTCTATGTAAAAAATGGCGTTTTTGAATTAAATTTCAGAATCAGGCACATCGTACAAAAGAAGGTGCTAAACTTGAGCTCGATTTAGGACTAGCTTGAAACAATGACAGAATGGTAATCGACTGAAGCCAAATACATTCCTACGTAAAGGACCACATCAAATGCTCGGAAAGATTATAACAGAGGACACCCCATGATATTCTAATCTTGCTTTTCCACCACCTCATTATGTTTTCTATTAGACCGCATGAGCTTCTGACCACAGTTCCTCACTATTGTGCCATGCGTCGGCAATTCAACCGACTGAGCAGAAATTTAGCAAACCAGATACAAAAGAGATGCTGCCAACTAAATCACCCCAATACAAACTCGCCAAGGTCACTAAGAAAAGAACTTGCTTTCGATCTAGATCCCTCGCACGTAAAATGGCCGTCTCCTTCTCGGTGCGCATCTCCTCCAGTTCCTGTTGCAAATCCTTCAAAGACTGTGTCACTTTCCTTAGCTGCCTCGCTAAATCATCTCGTTGTCTCGTGACCACGTCTACATCAGCCACCGCCTTACTGAGTTCTCCCTCCACTCTTTTCTTTTGCTGCACTGCGAAAGCTTTGGTGTGACGTTCTGCATCAAGCTCATCCTCAAGTTCGCGAACCTGCAATTACCCGCTATGTATGTCACAGGCGAAAGGATGAGGGAAGGTGGGAGGGGGTGGGACGGCGGTGGCGGTTCCACCTCAAAATCTTCACTGGATTTAGCAGGAGAATACGAAAAACTAGAAAAGGAAGAGTGGTAAAAACAGGACGGGAATGCCCTGCACGGTGGGAGGGGGTGGGACGGCGGTGGCGGTTCCACCTCAAAATTTTCACTGGATTTAGCAGGAGAATATGAAAAACTAGAAAAGGAAGAGTGGTAAAAACAGGACGGGAATGCCCTGCACGATAGGCCATCATCGCCCTCCCCTAAACATACCAAACTGCATCCAATTAATTATCTAGCCAGCAGGTCATAAGCCCCTAACACGCCAAAACTGCATCACTCCAAAGCAACTTACTCTTCTCTGCGCACTCCTTCTTTTCTCCTCATTTTCTTGCTCTTTAGCTGCCAAGGCCTTCTCCAGATCATTTTTCACTGTTTGCAGATTCACCTCGAGCCTCAATCGCGCATCCTCGGAGCTTTGATAGCCGTCTTCTAGCTCGAGGATCTCCTCCTTCATCTTCGCCATCTCAGCTTCCAATAAACGCTTCTCCCGCTCAAGCTCATGTGCATTACGACCAGCATCGTCTTTAGTGGTCATCTTCAACGATCAACTAGTGCACCATTAAAAAACACCAACACAATACAGCACTCGCAAAACTTTTTTTCAACAAAAAACACAAAAGTACACATGTTCCAGCCAGCGAATGACTGTGAGAGAATGTAAGCACTACCAATCGCCCGATCAGTGTCCTATAAATGTCCAACGCTTTCCGTTTCACTGTCCACGGCTTGGCTTTGTCGGCGTATTAAATTGCACTCGCAAATGCTTCATTAGGTGAATCAATAAGGCTCCGTCACGTGTACTTTGCTAGAACTCGCACACTTCGATATCTTCCCTCAAGATTGTGTAGTCTCACTTTGGATCAGTGAAGTCTCTGGGCATAAATAATCCAAGCCCATGCCACCGCAGAACATCTGCTCAAGTCCTCAATTTTCTGAGCGACCTGGATATAACGTCATCTTCCCTTATTGTTACGATGCAAAAGATTCACAAGCCTTTGCCTTACTATTCGCCCTGCCCAGCATAATTGGCGAACACCCTTTTCCAACAAAAATACTGCGATCTGAACACAAGTACTTGAAGAAATGTCCGTTGCAACTTACAAGATTATCGAGTTCCAACTGAAGCGATCTTTTCACACGTTCCAACTCTTCAATACAGCCACGCATCTCGTCCATCTCTTTTGTCATCACTAATGCCTTCGACCCACGTTCCCTTACCTGCAATCAACTATTAATGTGTGTTCGCCGTTCAATTCGTTTCCAAAAGACATTTTAATTGCAATCATATCCATGAAACCAAGTTCCCCAATATGAAGTACCACTTCAGACCACGTCTACATCCATTTAAAAATCAATACGACCGAACGAATTCAAAGCACAAAACCGCAATGTTTCTGCTCCTTTTCACGACCTAATTAACGACTACGAACTCCGGCGCAAATTTATTGCACACTGGAACTGGATGCACCCGCTCGGTGATTCGCTTGATTGCTAGACCAATGTCCTAGTCATTGCCAGCAAAAAAGAAAAAGAGTAAAAAACACGTCTCTCCCTCCATCGGATAGCATTTTTTTGACTACTCTTGCATCGTACATCTCTTAATACAGGCCACTCACCGGAAGCCAAGTTTTATTTTTTATAGGAAGCCAGTCCCTCAGTTATACATTCTGCTCTACAACTTGAAGCCAACTGATGGAGAGATTGAAACACAGATAAGGTCGAAAACACGCCACAGCTGTTGCGTGCTATTGCGGAAATTTTGCAAAAGTCGTAATCGCAACTTGCGATTGCTACTTCTTCAATTTCACATTCAAACCTTACCTACAAGCTGAATCTCCAGCCATATATTGTTAATCTTGAAGAATGAAAAGCCTCGCAACACGGACTTCTCAGCAAGACGAACCAAACAGTGTGGTCCGATCAAAAAACAACTCAGTGACCAGTTCTCGCAAGTACATGTTGCCAGCACATATTACATACAACCCGTTCTCCGTCCCGTTACATTCTCCTCGAACCGAAATGCTGCTCCCAACAGATATCACACAAAATAAAGTGCTTAGAGCTAACATCCTGAGCCAACTGATCGCGTTCGGCGATGGCAGCCGCAGTCCTGCCTTTCTCTTCTGCTAGCTGTTGATCAAATTTGCGCTGCTTCTTTTCCATTTCACGATACTGCGCACGCAGATTATCTAGCTCCACCCTCGCATCTTCATTCTGAAAGACACACATCCCATTACGCCCCCGAAAATTCAATTGGTAACCAAGCTTTCACTCTGCTCCTCGGTTCTCGAAGGCTTCAGCCAACCCACTAGTATGAAGGTATAAAAGCCCACTGAGTATAAAATATATATAAAAGCAAAATTACGGGCACAAAATAAAAGCAGCCCGCTGAGCGCTTTCGAATAGATTCGCCCACCTTTCCAATCCCCTTAGAACAGGGAGTGGTGAGTGAGACGCATGACATGAACGAGTTTGCCTCTTCTCCTCCCCCTCCCCCCCCCCC
>JAARMF010000492.1:47603-61540 GCA_022844705.1 Toxascaris leonina | reverse complement strand
AATGCCGTCTTCTCCACCATTTCAGTCGAACACTATAGGAAGCTAAAATTTTTGAACGATCAAGATTATGATCGAGAGACCCCTCCTTCAAAAAATCACACCATCAACGAAGCGACTCTTTTAACGTTCAGCACGAAAACGACTGACCCATTATAAAGCTACCTAAATGGCAACTGAGTGCATAGATGTGGGAATCTTAGCAAATATCGGCGAGGTTGACGAGATGAAGCTTAGCAAAATACTACCGGCTTGCACTGTACGAAGGCAGCCCCACCAACTGCCAGCACATAAATGAATCACTGTGACATTCCATTTCTCTTCTTTGCTACCCCTAAGATCTCAAGAGGGTCTTCAATGAATATTTTTTTCATGAAAAGCCGAACGTCATCAGCTGTGTGGCGGCTGTAAGCAAAGAAAAGCGGTTACGCCGGACTGAATGGAAGCATGCAGCAAGGTATGTAAGGTTCACTTCTGTTGCCTAAAAACCCGATAGCTAAATCAGCATTTTGTAGCCGACTACTAGTCTGTGTAAAAACTCTTCGACGTCCAACAAATAAACTAAAGTCTCAAAAGTTGGACAACGGCTCACTCCACCACAAAGAAGTGAGTTCCCACCTCCTGTATGAGCTTCTTTTTCGCCTTTTCGAATCGTTGGCGATCTGCCTGTGTTTCTTCGAGCTCCTTTTTGCATGCTTCAAGATCCTTATGCAGCTTCTTTCGAGATTCCTCTGCTTGCATTAGCGCTTCTTCATTACCTTTATTTTTCAGACCGAGCAACTGCTCTTTAAGGTTGTTGATTTCCTAGAATTATTAGTGATATAATTATCAATCATTGAAACGAATCTGAATAAGCAAAATATGATGGTTTATTCGTTTTCATATAAGAAACCAATCACATAAGATGCCTAAGCAAGATCGCAAATAATTCTCCACCACTGCAAATGGAGCGATTGGGGCCGCTGTGAAAGGATGCGGAAGGCTCAGTAACAAATGCATCACGAAGACTTTCGTTTAAAAACTCTGAGACTTTGGGAGCTGATGGACTTCGCCACCTGAATAATGGCCTCTCGTGCTTTATCATTAGAAGCGCTGTCCCTCGCGACTTCATAACTAAAGCTCTTCTCTAAAATCTTCTGCATTTTTTATAAAACAAGAAGCATCACTTCACAAACTACCAAAATTAAGCACGCTCTGCAACGNAAATATCATAGGGTATTAAATTTAGAACTTAGAAAACAATACTGTGCAGCTGCAGGAAAGATTTTATTCGTCTTAATTCTCAATTCTCAGCCGTTTTCTTCACTACATAAAAATCCATTTTTGAAAGCCTGCAGACAAATCGGCAGTAAAAGAGAAGTTATCAGAGCCTGAAGAGTGTTACTTCATCTTATGAGTTCTTTCCAGACATTTTCGTTCAAAGGAAGAAGAAAGGTATTTCATCGAGAATCACTTATTGGAAATCGAGATTTGTTTTGGCAGTTTGTGGGGAAACACACAATCGTACGCACCACAGAACCGTCCAAAAGCTGGGACCCTTCCCTTAAGAAAAGATTCGCTGCTTTACCAAAACCTTTCCCCAGACCTCAGCAGAATATCTTCCATTAACGACCAGAATCTGACGCTTACGTCAAGACTGCCTATCCCCCCCCCCCCCCCCTCAGCCCCTCACTCACTCACTGGCTGAGCAATCCTCGATAAAATACGTTTCTACTTTCTTCGGAAGAAAATGTCTTGAACGACCTCATTTTCATCAATGCAAGTAACTATACGTTCGATCTGCAAAAATCCCTCTTTTATTGCCGACAAGCCGGTTTGAATAAATTCCGCATTTGGAAATTTTGGCCCGAGTTTTTTGAAAACGGGTTTTTAGTGGAGCGAAGATAACAGCCCGGAATTGAGAACCTCTCTTTCGAAGCACTTCAAACAAAATCTCACTCCCTCAACCTTCCTAACTTGTCTGCTTCTCGTTACATACAATCCATTCGAAGAACAAACCTTTTCCATTTTCTGCCTCGTGTCTTCGCCATCTTCATGCGCTTCACGTTCGGTTTCCAACACATTTTCTAGATCCCTGACTTTCTGTTGTAGCACGTCCCTCTGTGATCTTTCAACGCTGAGTTGCTCTGCCGATTCGGTTAGCTGAAATAAACAATAAACAATAAGCAAACAATTTTAGGCTCGTCTCAGTGCACCCTGTCGAAATAATGAAACCTTCATAAATGAGAGCATTGAGATACTAGATGATGCTAAACGCAACAACACATACAAAAGCAACATTCTTTACAAAGCCCCACTCAATTTACACTTTATGACAGCAATACATCCATATATAATTTGCGGACAGCAAACTAGTGATACATACACAACAGTAAACTACAGGATGGATCCCCCGAATACAGGATTCCCTCGCAACTAGTGTGCTAACTTTGTCAGTATAACCATGAGCTCCCAAGTCTGCAACTGCGTGAGATTGAGAGAAGAATGCCATATTTACTTTCTATTTCTGAGCTGCTCCCATCTCTCGTTATCCTCTTGCGCTGGCCGTTGGACCGACCGGCGAATCCTAGTTCTTATGAAAATTCATTCACATATTTAATCAGAATTCACCCGGTTGGTCGTTCTATCAGATGAGACAAAAAGCGTCCGTTTGTTAAAGCACAGCTTCTGCTAACAGTCACCACTACGAAAGATGAACAATGGCTCACCTGAGCGCTTAGTTCCACAACCCTCTTCTGTAGCACTGCCACATCATCCTCCTTCGATTCCAACGTGCACCGAAGCTGCCCAATTTCGGCTTGAGCCTGGAATAAACAACGCACTTCAACGAATGGGCATCACTCAGTGATAACAAACCGCAGGATTGACTCCAGTGCTTCCTTGAAACTCGGCTCACGAATGTCTCGAAAAAACATTTAGGTGGAGCCATTCGACATCTTGATCGAGGTTCATGTAACGATATTCGATGTTCTGTGAACAAGTAAAAAGTAGACAGGGAATCCCTACTCTATCTTCTCGATGATACTTCGCCATCGCTACGAACGACCGGCCTTTGGGCTGAACGGTGAATGTTGATTCTTTGTGAAAATTCATGCTCATCTTGAATTAGGATTCAAGCGGCGTTAAAGCATTTTATCATTTAGTATAAACATGCTGAACTTTGAACATCAGAAGCATCAGTCACCCTGCGTGGCCAGCCTGAACGGGACCATCACACATTCTCCAAATATGAATCGACTCTTTCGCACTAATTAAGTAATCCCAACATCAAGCAGTCCACACAATTTCATGGCCTCGAAGACGTCAAAAAGCACCGGCCTCTACAAAGAAGAAATGGAACAAACGCGCATTCAAAGCGCTTTTCCCCTGTGTAGTCATCCATCATGAGATCCTGTCCTTCTATCTTGTCCCCTGTGATAACTTTATGTCGACCACCCTATTCGCAAGAGATTCCCACCAGAATATGTGAATGGCAAAAGCGAAAAGCATGCTGCCCATGTTTCTTTGGCGCAACTTTCTCACCGCTACACTGCGATTCGATTTGTTGCAAAGGCGAGTTTAATTCGCAAATTCAGATGCGTATTAACATAACCGACCAGCTGAAACAAGATTATCATTTTCACAGCACAGCTTCAGTGTCTTTTACTTCTAATGAAAACCAAACTAATAAAACACGAGTGAAACCTTTGAAAGAGCGGTCGCAAGTGAAGCACGTTCCGTTTCCGCATCGTTCGCCTTTGTCTGCCACTCCAGTAGACTCGATTCGGCAACCTTCCGTTTCCTTTCCGCGTCCCCTTTGGCAATTTGGCACTGTTCCAGTAATGTGTCTTTCTCATTTAATTCTTTCTCCGCCGTTTCCTTTGACTTTTCCGACTAAACAAATAACTCCACCTACGATTAGCAGTTAACGTTGATGACTCAATAAACCATAGCATATAAAAAAATGATAACCATAAACCCAAAAGAAAATCAATGCTCGTTACCAAAAACATTGAGCATCTAAACCCTCAGCCACGTGAGAAGAAGCAGTTTTACGGAAACACTTTTAGTGGGACTACAGTAACAGATATCAGCTAGAACAAACGAGCATACCTATTCAAATTGGTACTTAAGATATCCATTCTCCTGCTTCATTAACTTGCGATAAGATAGCACCGAAACACTCTTCGCTGTCAACTCGACGTTCACGTTTTACAGCAATCTTTCCTAATCCGTTCCCTCCGAAAACATTTGCACTATGCGATCCGACAATGCGTATAAAATACTTCATGCAGATGCGGTGAGCACTCAGTGTTCTGTATGAAGTCGAGCACTAAGCCAACAAAAAATATTAGTGCCTGCATTCGCGCACAGAAAATAACGCTGCTCAAAAATTCAGGTCAAAACCGCTCAAATATTTTCTCGACATTGGATAACGTCTTTTCGATATTGAGCAAGCCATACACATTTCATGACTCAGTGCGTCAAGCCCTGTTATGATGCAGCCAATGCACGTATTAATATACACTGATTCTAATGGCTTATAATGCTGCTCTTTCCTACTTTAATGGCGGCGAGCGTAAGATACTCATAGAGCACAACAACTACGACTAGAATAAGCACTAGTAGTTCACATTATCAACAGCTCCAACACTAACGGCCCCACTTATCTGAAGCAGAAGTTTCATTAGCCCCTGCAAGCACATAAGAACACTGTGCTGTCATATACCTACCATAAGAAACTTTCAATAGGCAAAAACCTCATTATCTTGGATATTGCTGATTCTATATTGCTAATGCAACAACAGCATTAACAACAAAAAAGTATCTAGGATAATAAAAATAGAGTGCTTTCACCAAATGTGCGATGCATACTTGCTGCTTGAGGCGTTTTAACTGCTCGATTTGGTCGTTAAGAGAGCCGATCTGTTTCGCATGCTTTTGCTTCAGCTCATTTATCTTCAACTCTGATGAAGTCTTCGCCTCTTCCAGTTCTTTCTTAAACCTTTTCTGTTCAATGAAAACGGATGCAATTCAACGCTATGAATTCAGCAAAAACGAAAAAAAGTTATACTCCCGTAGATCCCCTCAACTAAATGCTGTTATCCTCTCCCCCCCCCCCCCCCCCCCCNCCCCCCCCCCCCCCCCCTCCCCAACGTAGTTCACCACCCCTCAATCCTCTATCTGTTACTGTTAAAAAGTATCCAGTACACACTTCTTTTAGAAAAAAGATAGTCAACGCACTTTCTGCAGTTCAAAGTGGAACGAAGAAAAAGATGAAGGAGGAAAAAAGAGTGGGGAAGAGGGGGTGCATTTTGCCTAGCTTAGTATGTAGAGTCAGTACTGCCTATTATGTCAACGAGATCACCCTCAAGCATTAAACTACAAGAAAATCCAAAACAAGCTTTTAAGTGGCCTAGCGTATACAACAATTCTTGACAACATCAAGCCCATTCTCAAATATCGAACAAAAAAGAAAGAAATATATCTTGCAAAGGTAGACTAAAATATCTTGCAGGTAATAAATGATATTCGTTTAATTTCCACGTCTGAGTCTAAAAGATTTCAACAACCCGAAAAGTGAGTATATCAACGAAAACCCTTCTCCCTTTCCCTTTCACATACTTCGGAACCACATTCTAAAAAATGCAATAACATCTGTTGATCCAATCATACATTGAGTTTTTTGTACTCTTTCTCTCGTTCGGCCCTCAACTCGACGTTTGTTTGTGTTTTGTCTTGCGACTCGAGCAGCTCCTGTTTCAGTGCCTCCAACTCCTCCATACAGTCGCGTTTACCACGCTCGCTCTTCAGCCTAATCAAGTTCCATTTTACACATTATTAGAATTGCGATGTTATACAAAAAATGTTCATAAGCTATTGCATGTTCAAATTGCTTTTCTCCTCCATTATTGCCAAAAAGTATTCTATCAACCCATAGCTCGCCTCCTCACCCTTATATACATCAGAATCGGTCATTAAATGAATGCCCCCCCCCCCCCCCCTCCACCTATCCGAAATTCGTCGATAAGTAAACAAGAGCATAAATTAATCGCAAACCTAAGAGCACGCTCACTCTCGAGATCCTCTTTCGTTTCCTGTAATTCAGCGGTTGCATCCTTCAGCTTCTTCCCCAACGTTAGTCCTTTCGCTTGTTCCTCATCGCATCTACAAACACATGAGCTTGAACATTATCCACTCGTCAATAACAATAAAATTGCTTGTGCATCAACTCGTCGCAAAATCAGTGATATTAAAATGATAAAATTAATAAAAGCTTTTGTGCTCACTAACGACGGATTCGAAGCTGACTTTTTAAACAAACCGTATCACTGCTCGCAATCCCTGAACAAACTCAACAATAAACTAACAATTTTCTCCATTCGTTTCTGTCAAAATTCCTGATGCAGTAAAAATAGCGATCAAAGTTCAAATCATCCTGCGTAGATGAAGAAAAACGATTCTAGAAGTTTGCCTTAGGCGACGCATCAGATTCAAGACAACACCTGGACTTTGGACAGCAAACATATTGGTCAGACTCGCCCACAAGATCTGCATCACGAGATATTTGAAGGCAGAGAGGGCGATAATAATGGTATGTGAAGAATTAATGATTTGCGTGCCACCGCACAAGTATTTTTGCAAAGTCAATGATGTGACGGTGTTTGCTAGACCTAAGCCTAAGCTAGAATGTCAGATCCTTCCGCCGTCATCAAAAAACCACCAATTTCGTCAAAATGCTGCTGAGTTAGGGATAGTTTAATGTCATGAGGAGTGCTGCTTCAGCATACGCCTAGGCAAAGCACGAGAAAGTATATTCCACTGGGATAGAAGCAGATGAATATATTCCGGCTACCCTAGCAAAGAAAATATTTGCGCAAAAAGAACAGTGAATTTTTGCGAGACATATTTAAGTGTTACGCACTTCTTACTTCCCAGTTGGTTAGTACCTCAAGGTTTCACCTGGACAGCCAGTCATTTATGAGAAATGGAATACCCATCCCTCAAATCCTTGAAACCTTTGCAGCCAGCCTATCCTGGCGTCATTACAAAGCAAAAAAAGGAATGTTGCAAAGGCCGCTATCAACAGAACTTCACCTTGCTAGAGCTGCGTGCAGTTCTTCCTCCCTCTTTATTAGTATGGTATTCAAGTGGTCGAGCTTCTTCTGTAGTTCTTCCATAGCTTCCTTCATTTCTCGTTGTTCCGCTACAATCTGTCGCTTCTCCAATTCACATTGTGAACGAATCTGAAGCGTGACAATCTCGTAATCACACCGTTAACGCCATCCTTCCCAACAAACCAGCGCAGATGATTAGCAGCCAAATGTTGTCGCGTACTCCCTATCAGCGTGTCAGCACTATTTCGGTGCACACCCACACTATATGATAATCAATGAACCGTCCTGAACCATAATTCTCTTCCCTCGGAATCATTATGTTAAAACGCTACAGAACCTAAGATTCACAGGAAGATGGAGAGATAATGACTACCTTATCTTGATCGAACGTACTTTTAGTGCTCCAAAACAAGCTTATCTAAAACTTGGTCGCATATTCCTTTCAAACAATTTCCTGCACCTATATAAACACAGCGCACCATCACTATTATGCATACGCATACTTTCTCACAATAAGCCATCATAAGATCACTGATTAAACCTACTCTTAAATCCATTACATCTACAGACTATCCAGCAGTACTTTTAAAACTAGTATCCTTCGAACATTTAAAGTCGAGGCCCACCTCCACTAATCATATTTGCAGCAACCCGGTCTCCGTAGACGGTATCTATGAATTAGGTTCCCACGTTAACAACGAGCAATAAAGCATACTTTTCTTTCAATGCTGAGTTGTTCTTCGAAGTTAGCTAGCTGCGAATCCATCTTTGCTTTCAATTTCGTCAACTGCCTGCATTTCTCCTCTTCGTTAGCCAAGCTTGTGCTTAGTTCGGCGATACGATCCTCACACATCGCTTTCTCCTTGCCCAACTATAAAGTAATGAACAAGTGAAACCCCACTGGAAGACATCGCAAACGGATATCGTCGAAGTAATGAATGGAAATGAGTAAAACAATAGCTGACCCGAATAATGTTCGCATTCGCGAATCCTAAAACCCGATTTAGATATTCCTGAATGAAGCTGCAATTTCACTGAAATTTAGTGACCAATCACGATCGAGAATCGCCAACAGAAATCCATGTTTTCCCAACTCAGAGGGCTCTTCGCAGTAGGATTAAAATATGCAATCCCGAACAGGACTTGGCATCTTTCGAGCGAATCCTCTTTTCATGGAACTGCGATACCTCCAACAATCGGGAGATTCCTGAGCATCATATTCCAACAGCCTTTTTTATTACCTAATCTGGAAGTCGGAAAGCCCAGCACTATGCTTTTTTAAACACTGCTATAAATGGTCTAAGCGAACAAGCATACATCAAACTCATAAACCAAATTCTGGTTAAAATGAAGCCAGGGAAAAAAGCTTTCAAGCACCCAAACCTCGAGAACAATCCATCGCACAGCTAAGATGGCATTTTTGAGCATCCAATGTTAAGCGATTCAGACTGGCCAATCTGGTGTTTAACACTTAACTACAGCATCGCTGAACTTAAGATTAGATATAGGTGGCTTCCATGCATGGATGCCTCACATAAGGAATTCCCCTCCAATCATTTTGATGCTGTCATCGCAGCACCGAATAATCGCAAGCACACTTCCCAGCGCTGCTTAAACGCAACATTGAATAACATACATTCAAGAATATTTCAACGGAGCAATCGCTCAGTTTGGGCTAAAACGACTTCACCCATACATAACACCCTCCAGTTTCCCTCTGAAACGAAAGGAAGCACAAAAAATCAAAAGCTTAAGGATTCACTGTAAGACTAAACACAGCACCGACGACTCAATTCCTCGCCATTTTCAGCTACAACCAGTGAAAAAAGCATCACATTCTCAATAAAAGAAATAGCCAAGAGTCAAGTCGATGACGAAGGAAATAATCAATGCTTTAGATCCACCACTTCCAGCACCTGGCCTCATCTTGACGATTTCCATTTCCCACATCAATCGAACCCTAACTTGTAAGATTCTTCAGAAAAACTGTTTTCACATCCCATTCCACAATTCGAGGGCCTCAAAACAATACCAGGTACATGAGAAATTTCAGCACAATAAAAAGACTCGGAAACCTCAAAAAGGAAACTATGGGAGCGATATTTCCCGTCCCACAATTTTGGCAAAATATTGCATCGCTCGTATGGATAGCGTTTGATTAGTTTTTTTAAATGTTTTTTTGGTTGAACAATTGCGGAATCTTTTGTTCTCACAAGGAAGGCCAAAAGCTTGGCTCTATAAAAAATTTGATTAAATTCAGCTGCAGCCATTTTCGTTTATTTGTGGACCTCCGTTTTCATTTGGCAGATGCAGAGCTGTGGCATTCCAATATTCAGTAATGAAACATTACCTCGCAAACCTTTTAAAAATAAACAACTCAACAATTAATTCCATCAAAAATCGCCGTTCACAATTTCTTCTTCAAAATATCATCACATCGTTTTAGGTTACAAATAAAGTGTCGGCAAACAAATGCCAAAACCGCTAAAGGACCCTAAGCTCTACTTCAGATCAGAGTTCAACTGCCGATAATTTGCGGTTCACTATGTGACGGCCCAAAGACCAAAAGAAGTGGTGGTAGGCCACATTCCTAACCTTCTGATTCGATTGGCCAAGCTCGTCGCACTCTTTAAGCGCAGCCTTGAGTTTTTTTTCAGCGCTAGTTTTATCAAGCAGTGCCTTCTGATGGGCGCGTTCTTCTGCTTCAAGCTGCTCCTCCAGATGTTGCGCACTCTCCTGCAATAACTCCCTTAATCTGACGTTCTATCAGATACATGCCCCAAACCTATATTTACCAAAACTGTCGACAAATGGAGCCGCTTTCTACAGTCAACAACGCACAGATCAGTACAGCGCTGAAAACATACGAGATGGCAGCATCGAAACGATACCATTAATGCCTGCAATGCTCATTCACGAGAAAAATTTGTATGCATTTCATATACGCTTCCTTCAAACTACAAAAGTAGTCTTGCAGAGAAGTAATCAAACGGATGACAAAACGATCGACTCATAGGAAAAGTGAGGAGAAAATTGAACTCATTCATAAGCCATTCAGATGTAACAAAAAAAAAATGATCACCGATGAGCATGCACATATACAATACATTAAATCAGGCCAAGCTGCTCAAGAGAAACTTCCGGATCCGCACGATCCACTAGTTACCTGTCACAAACATTCTCGCTGAGTTTTACTGACAATAGGAGCCTTTCAACTGGACACCTCCCATGAAAAGTCAGGCAGGATGGAGTGACTACTTCAAACTCATTTCTTGATTATAACAAGTCATGAAATTCGTCTCTTCTGATCGTAATACTCACCCACACAAAAACCTCCATCCACAATGCCATCTCAAAAAGAGTTCGCAACCCAATCAACCCAACTTCACTATCAACCGCATTCAACGGTAATTCCCCAACATCAATGTCCTTGATACGTCCCAACCTTGAAAACTCTTCCAATTCTGCAATGATAAGTAATAACTCAAAGCGAAATATGCCTTCATTTGTTCCCATTTGGAAAAAAATATCGCTACTTGAGGTTACTTTTTCTCCCAAGAGCCCTCTTTTGTTTCAATTCTCTTCGAAATCTTTTGTTTCCCAGGATTTCAAAATGAAAATATTTGCCCTCTACGGGAGGTAAACGCAAGAAGCAGGAAGGAAGGCGAAAGCGAAATGACTGACCTATAAGAGTGAATGCAGCGTAAATGGAGTGAATGACCCACTGCATTTACGCTCACAACTGAAGACAGCAGGAAGACGAATAAGAGAAACGCCACTCATCTCTCTTCCTCCTCTGCTTCATCCTCGACCTGCTTCTCCTCCCTTTTCCCTTCCTATTAATATTCTACTCTTCCTCTTTTTCTTTCTCTCCTTACAAAGTCCTTCTCCCTCTACCTTTCCGAATCAGTGGCGAGCGCAGCTCACAATCATGCTACTATCTCCGAAAGTGCCCTAATTAAGCAGAGGTAAATCTTGCATGGCTTATGTGCTCCCCCTCCCCTCCGCCCCACCCAGTACTTTGTCACGCCTCTTCTGTCCTCAGTTCACTTCACATCCGATTGAAAAGACGAGGCTGAGAAGAGATGGATCGACTCTTTTCAAGGTCAATCATTTTGCCTTCGTCTTACCTCCCGTTTGTTTAGTTTTAATCGATGATGAAAAGAAATTTCATGTTAACGTTTGTCGAAAACTTTTCCACCATTTTGGAGACCAGTGATATAATCCCTAGCAGCAATACAGTGAGATGCCCTAATATAAACCCTAGCAGCAATACAGTTAGATCCCCTTCCACCATTCCTGAAACTGTTTCTGAAATCACTGTTGAATTGAAAAATTACAACTGACGATCAAAAGAAGCAATGTGCAAAAACTGCAATTTTTCAAAGAGAGAAAAAACAACAAAAAACAACGCAATCTTTTGTTATATACCGTTAAAACCAAAGCGTTTCAACTCAGCGGCGTAGAATTTGACCAACTAAACATTCTCCTCACTCACCTTCGGCACGTCAATACTTAAAAACAGAAAACCCATCACTGACTGACCTGAAGCTTTCTGCGTGCGTCAGATGACTTCTCAAGCTTGTCCTCATCTTCCTCTAGCTGACGATTGGCATTCTTCAAATGATCCTCAAGTTCTTCGACGCGTTGCACAAGACGTTCCTTTATATCTTCCATTTCCAGCTTCTCGACGCTTTCCACTTGCAACTGCTCTTGAAGCCGTGCTCTCTCGTTACTCAACTATAAACAACACCCATATACAACCGAAACACCTGCTGAAATTATTACAACACTTTATAAACAACCTCATCGAAGGTAACTGACCAAACAGACATTTCAAACAATGTGCAAAGTTCGTCTTTTAAACGTTGTACTGTTTAACCGAAGAAGTGTTACTCATTGTAGCGTCGATAAAGTACGTAACAACTGAAAACCACCTCTGTAGTGATGGATAAATTACAGGCGATCCAACGCTCTACTTAGCGCAGAGATGCTTTTTATGCTGCGCTGAAGATATATCGAAACACGCAAGATCACAAATACCAAGCAAACTACAAATCCAGTCCGAGGTACTCTTCCGTCCTTTCGATTATCTCAGCCAATTACACTTCAGCTTGCGAACTTATTCACTTGCATATCCCCGGAAAGTGATTTTGATTCATTAGCCGTGCAGTGATCAGTTGTGGGACTACGAAGATGGGGAGGAAGTGCAACAGGACGTCTCATCACCAAAGAGGGTTTGGCGTGGCCGCATTTGTATAGATTACTGGCTCGAAAGCTTTCACTCTGAAAGTGTTGTTCAACATCATTTGCTAAGTTGCGTAAGTTTTAGAAGTCGACAATCCTCCTGTCTGTTTCCCACCGACCACATCCAGCGAAAATATTTTTCAGATACTTCAACGACTGCACTCACCAGTAACACTTCCTTTCTGTACACCACCAATATGTTCCACCAAAGCACCGACAAAAGATCCTTCAACTGTAAACTCGCTTTGAAGCAATACTCCTCACTTCGAAAAGCCACCCAACATACATCTCGAAAATAAGTTCGGATATGCTGTGGGATATCACCTCAGATAGTATCAAGCATTGTACAGAACTGTACCAACCTGTCAACTTCTCACAGCGGGAGGTCTCCAACTTCTAGTCACTAACGGCTCTAGAAGTATGGGGATGATGGTTGAAGAAATTTATGTAACTAGAAAAATCCATAATCTTTCTGCCGAAAGCTCTATTTCCCACCCTCTTCCCTCTTCCGTGAAACAAACAAAACAACAAATGATAGCACCTGTTCCACGCGTTCAGTAATATCATTGAGGTCATCGTCCTTGCGCTGAAGCACTTCACGAAGTTCGCGCAGCTCAGATTCCTTAGCCGCCAGCAACACCTCGTTGTTGGTCACTTCCAATAAGGGTTTCACCTAAAACTTCTCGTTTTCTCTCATCGAAATTTCCTAACACTCACGCCATACCATTATGCATCGTAGTATGAAGTAAAATACTACTACAATCGCCCCTCCGAAGATATGTACCGAAACAGTTGGAATGATACACTCATCAACCGCCTAATAACATTAAGCAACCCACTGGCAACCCAATCCCTCCCCTCCCCCCTCTCCCCCTTCCTAAAGAATGCGTCATTCTCTGAACCCGGCCTTTCTCACTCTCACCGCCACCTGTTAACTCCATAAGGGATTTCCCCAACAACAGAGAAGCAAAGAAACAAAGAAGATGAAACCTTCGAGAAGAGTCTCCACCACTGCCAATCTCTAAGTCGCGTCCACGCGAGGCCATTTCTCTGAATGACTCTTATCGCATTTGACTGCTCGATACGCTTCTTGAATGCGCGTCTGGCAAGCCATCCTCTGCAAGCCGCCTGGAAGCTAACCACAATACCCGCCAAATGACGATCCCTCTCCTCTTCCAATACAGCCAACACTCCAGCTCGGAAGAATACCTTCGACTGACCAATTCGATAGACGTTCTCATCCATCTCCAACACCGAAAGGATTTTCCTGAATTATGCACACCAGAATTCCTAGAATAGTCATTTCCGCCAAACGACGACCCCACTTCCCTAATGATCCACAGGAGACGTCTAATTCAGATGCAAAGAGAAAAAATCGCATAGTGTATGAAACAGCGAATTTCCAGACCTACTCCCTTGCGAAAGGACATAAACCGCACACAACTAACTCAAAATTTGAAGAATCAGTGAGAACACCAACAAGTTTATTGAGCCGACCGAGAACTCTTATTCGTCAGGCATTAACTGCAGATGAGAACTAAGTCGAAGGGCCGCTAAGTTGAACCATCAATTTTAGACCACCAGCACACCTCTCTC